>CAJNDT010005899.1:487183-496713 GCA_905221615.1 Symbiodinium sp. CCMP2592 | reverse complement strand
TCATCCAAGAATTTTCACGAGGAATCATAAAAAAGATCAAGTTACAAGACCCCAAGACAATTATCTAAAATCAGAAACTTGCAATCCAAATTCAACTCACTTATATAATCGAATTTCATAGAATCTATCATGAAGAAAAAGTTTTTCGTACTGGAGCTCAATAACCTAATTTTGTAATTTGTAACTTTTCATATTAATTCGGCAGAAATTACTACATTAACGATATGTTTACTATTCAATATTAAATGATTTCCGGTCCCCTCGGCCGTATAGTATGGGCTGCAACTCCAGACTTCCGATCTCTGCAGCGTAATGCTACAAAGGGAAAAGTGCAGAGGCATAATCGCAGTCCGTAAGTTAGCCTCTGCTAGATCTTTATTCGGAGGACCTCCCTCTTCGTTCTCCTCAGTTCTTGTGACTATTCTGACTCTAATGCCCTGGAACCATGTCTCCCACAAGTGTTGGGGGCTCACGTGACTAATGGTTCAGTTTTCTCGTTCCACGAGTGTAGCAACGCACCCACTGGCCTGCCATGAAACGAGGTAGCAAAGGACGAGAAGTAAAGTTTACCTGAAGCTCTCACTGAAACCGCAAGATTTCGCAGCCAGTAGAGTTGTCAAGCAGTCTAGCGGTGTGGGGTTCTCGGGTATGCGGACTTTAGGGGGGTCCAAGCCGAAACCCTACTACCGTGGCAGATGAGCAAGGTCCGATTCGACTCCAGGTCTTTACAGGGAACGTCCAGTGGGTCAGTCGGCACTAGGCGTCACTTTGGATTTATGCTTGAGGGTGGTTCCTGACCCTGGGTTTGACATTTCTACGAGTCTGGGAGCTTGTGGCTTTCTCTGTTAGTGGAGGGCACCAGGCCACAATCTCCTTGACTTTGGTGAGCAAAGCTGTCGACTTTGAGGGCTTTGCTCTGGCATTGCTAATCCTTGTTATGAGGATCGGGCTCCGCTTCAAGGTGTCTTTGATACTCGTGACGGTGACGGGTGATGGCTCATGTTGAATGTCTTCAGGTGATTCATGAAGAACATCGTGAAGGTGAGGATGACACCAGTCGTGACGACGACGGTGATCAGAATAGATTACAAGGATGTGGACTGTCTCAAGATCGGGGACAGCTGCTTCTTCTCCTGTCAGTTCCCGAAGTAACAAGTAGATCAACCCATATGAAAGTCATGGAACATACAAAAGCATTGCGCTTGCATTTTGCCTTCGACCTACAAGCTCTTAGTTCAGAATGAATGGCCATAAGAGCGGGGTTTTCTATCCTGCTTGATTTTGCTTGCGGACAACCGGAGATTCATGTCCGGCCGCGAGACCTCCAACAGGAGCCAGCATAATCTTAAGGAGGGTAAGATGCATCACCCAAGTACTTCGACCCACATCTCTCAGCCAAGTACCAACTGCCATCAATTTCCCGAGCCTTGGACATCGAGGCAAGCTCTCGTAGCCCAAGGCTGCCTCTCTTCACCCCTGCAACAGCCAAAGGTTCAGGGAGGTTGTCCCGAGAGGTTGCTTTAAAACGATGCCTAACTGGCATCTCACAACGAAACACACCTTCAACGGCGAGGGCGAGGTGGGCCTCCGTCATGGCAGGTTTGCTGGGATCCCTGGTGACGTACCAAACGACCAAACCCACAGCCCACATACTTGAGCAACAATGATCTACACGCCGTTAAGGGTCTGCGCACGTGACAGGTAGTCCCTGAAACAATCTGGTACGAGCTGTTGTTTGTAAGTTGGATCCGAGCAGTGCCTGACACCCTTCACGGCTTCAGTTCCGGGATTTGTGGCCTGGGTTTAGATTGCGGGGTTGCATTAGCAGGGCCTGGGTGCTCTGGTAGCCGGGGTCTGGGGGAGACACTGTCAGCATACACCCTGAACTCGACACCTCAAGCCCCCGGCATCGAACCGAAAACGCAACTTGCACATGACGTTGTCAAATGAAAGCACTGGCTCCCAAACACCCGGCACACAACGGAAAGCCCGACAACAAGTCCAACGATGGAGTTGTCCGGTCCCAAGACATCCATCCTCGCAGCTATCTGGCGATTTGACAGTGAAACGTCGCGTGCCTAGGCAGAAAGGCACGACAAAGACATACCAGAACCGGGACTGGCAACTTCGGGTATCGATTCAAGCAAAGCAAACACCTACATACTATTGTGACATGATAACTTTTGAGGCAGCAAGTCTGTTTATGACGAGAATAGTGCTTCAGGCACAGGAAGGGCACATCGTGAACAAGAGGCTTGGGGAAGCATATTCGACTAGACAAGACGCTTCAGGAGGGGCCCTAAATTGTCGCTAGGCTGCCTTCTTCGGCAAGCGGAACGAGGGTTTCCGTGCGCGTGAATCTTAAGATGCTTTTCCACAAAGAGGCTGCCTCAGGACCGAACCTGCATCTGGTGCAAGGTTAGGAAGGACCGTGACGCAGATGATGATGCATGCAGGCGATGCTTTAACCGGAAGCTGGACGTTCTCTGAACGTCGTCGCACTTCCAATCAGCATTGCTGATAATTGCCACGATGCAATATGCATCGACCTTCTCTTAAGCAGCTTTCCACTGCGCAGGCAAAGCTTGGGCTTCTCCAGAAGGGAATTCAAAATCACTGGCTGGCTGGAAGTCTGTCAAGGGTGCTGGCCGAACATAAGCAAGTCAACGAGTAAGAGGAATGTGCAACCATAGCTGGCACAATTGCAATTGGTGCAAAAACCTGCTTCCTTCAACCGGCTTCCTTGAAACGTCCAAACAACTAATCACTACGCGTAACAGGTCGCGAGGAATCGTAACCAGATGGTTTCAAACATGGGTTGGGGTTTAGGAGTTTGAGTCTGGGACCAAGCAGTCCAAGTGAAGTGTAGCAAAGGCGACAAACACCGTCAGCCAGATCTAACCCCCACAAAACGATGAGACAAACGAGACTCTTGAGGGCTGGCTTTTTTAAATTTTGACAAACTGCGTAGCTAGTCACTACAACTACAAGCGGTTTCCTTTTTGTTTTTTGCAAGCCGTGAATGGTCAGCATATCCTATGTCAGCGTCAGGCTCGGCACTGCACGAATAAGAAACGCCTTCTTAGCCGGCGGGGTTAGCCGAAGCTCTACAGGCGCATGGCAGTTTGTGACCTGGTGGTCCCGACATGTTCGCAAAGTGTCCCAGAAAAGTGCCCTGCTTTTTGAATTCGACATCATGTCCCGGAGGTGTGCTTCTCAAGCATGAGCAGTACCAGTCGTTCCACTTCTGCGGCACTTGCAGCAAAGACGACAACACGGGCCAAGGCCGGGAGGCTAAGCCTAGATCTGATGTTCCGAAGCATTGACAGCTTGGGAAGAAGTCTTAAGATCTAGGATTTCGGGTTCAGGGGCCATCTGTTTACTTGTCGCCCGAGTCTTCCAATAGGCATGACCGGTGGACGTACTGCAATATCCATAGGAGTGTCATGCAAACTAGCCAGAGCAATCAAGTTCAAAAGGACTTGTTGCGAGCAAGTCGGGCTCATGCATTGACGTCCCAGATCAGTTATACCAGAGTCGGCGCGTCCAGCACAAACTTGGGTTCACCTGCAACAAAGCCAGTGACCGACACCAGAACCAAATCCTACTGGCAAAAAAATTGGATTACTCAACTAAGTGATCACACAGACTCGCAGATTCCCTCATGCTCGCACTTGTTGAAGAAGGAAGGATCACGGTCTGTAGAACATTTAGTTCGGATGCAGACATTCATCATTTTCGGCGCATTCAATCGATATTTTCAGCCTGACGATTATCAGAGCTAATGTTCTCGCTCGGGACACGTGGAGTGCCCTTGCTGCTGAATACATATGTACGTATGTTACATGTACGATCATGCACGTACGTATGTATGTATGTATGTCTGCATGTATGCGTAAAAATATGTATATGATCCCGGTTCGGTCGGCCCCCCCCTCCCCCCCCAATGCTTCCTCCTCCCCCCCTGTGGTGTGGTGTGGTTGTGGGTTGCTTCCCCCTGTGGTGTGGTGTGGTGTGGTGTTGTTCGGGAGTGGGTCTGCTTAGGCTGGTTACCCCACTCCCCCCTGTGGTGTGGTGTGGTTTGGGTTTCCTGCGTGGGTCTGCTTGGCGTGTGAGCCCTCGTGTGGAAAAAGCTTGCACAGTCACACACAGATTCGGCTTGGGGAGCGGGGGGGGGGGATACCATTGGGGGGTCGGTGAACCGAGAACCGGGATCATATATGTATGTATATCTTTATATACCTAATATAGATGTCCATGGACTGCAGCGATTTTCACGTTGCATCTATGGCAATTTATCTCTCTGCGATCACGTGCATCAGTCATTGGCGGGGGCCTGGATTGGATTGCAAAGGCCATGTCTCCGACGCAGCAAGTGTGCGCAGTCTAGTGTCACACTACGTTTGGCTGTTCGCTTCACGTAGCGAAAAACAAAAAAGATCCAGGCCCGGGAACCCGACAGCGATGGAGTTCAAGTGGAACTTATACGTGCACAACAAAGGGTTTTTAATGGCTCTCTGCTGGTACTTCCACACACATGACGAGGACCTGTACATGCTGTGACGAGCTCTGCTTCTCAGCCACAGCTGGATAATCCGACCGAGTCATCATAGCTTGGCCACATCAGAGAGGCGCAGTGGGCTGACGTACCGGCGTATGTGTTCAGAGCCCCGGGGCCTGTAAATTCAACCAGGATATACACGCGCAGAGCTCAGACTTTGCATTCTGGCTGTCGTTTGTCAAATTCCACCAGTACATCTGCATCTATCTGACTGGCAACCTCTAGACTCTAAGCAATGTGTGATAAGCCGGTGTAGCATTTGAGAACAAGTGCTTTTGCAACCACATCCACTTCCGAAACAGACTATTGCTCGAATCTGTGTGCTTGTCTTCTTGGACTGCTGGCGTCATTCTTGGCGCTGTGTCGAATCCGTAGCATGTCAAGACCGACCCAGAATGGCAAAACTCATTAGCTCTGATCCCGTCCGGCCTGGTCGGGGATGCGAACGGCTGCAGCACTTTCTGCAACGACCGCACGGGCAGCAAAAACCTGTTGACACACCAAGGCCTTCAGTTGTGCGTTAGCTTGATGATTTAGCAGTTCCGGACGGCAAAAGAGACGAAAGCTGGGTCGGTCAGAAGCACTGAAACCGCCAGGAGTTTGGCGCAGCTTCAATCTGCACAGTGATCTGTGAAAAGCCGGCCAGCCAAGCAGTAGTCTGCTCCGTGGGCACAAGATCGCGGTTGCTTTGTTCGGCAGCAATTGTTCGGCACCAAGCCTGCTTTGTTCCGGCAAACTTGCTTTGTTCGGCAGAAACCCCGCACTCTTGCTTGATTTGGGCGTTTCTGTTCGTCTTCAATGTCGTCCTTGCGTTGTTGGCAGTTCTTGTTTGTCGTCGCATCGTTGTGGCTGACACTTTGAGCCTTAAATGTTAGGCCAGACTTGTGTCGTCGGCCAGACGATGACTCACTCGAAGGTCTGACCGTGTTCTGACTAATGGGGCCTAAATGGTCTTGGGCAAGAGGAAGCTAGAAACGATCGGTACGGTGTCGCAGAGATTGAGTTGTGACGTTGCTGGTCGCGGTGATGAAAGCAACAACACGAGGACGCAGACGAGGCGAGCATCACAAGGGGTGATACTTCGCGAAGTAGTCTTCATTCCGTCTCATAACGGTTTTTGTGCCTTGCGGCAGAAAGGAAGGGCGAACAGTGCATACTGGCACATACAGTAACTCCATGGATCTATACAAAGTCAAGGAAGGCTACGCCGAGGCACGACATCGTCTTTAGCGGCAAGCTTCGACGAGCTTGGTGAACTTCTTTGGCTGTTGCTCGACATCCTTCTGGAACCTCAAACACGATGCTATTGCAATGTTCTCGCGTTGCTGCAGTGCACCGCGATACATAGGTTTGCGAGTTATGCATGTATTTACATGGTATTCACTCATAGGAACATTAGTAGCGTCAGAAGGATTAATGCGCAAACGTCGCGAGCCCGAATCACCACTACAGGAAATCACCAGTATTTGCATCCACGTTACTAGGTCTCCCGTCTCCCTTCAACAGAAAAGTGGGCCCTATCTGCTGCTCATCAGCCGCTATAGCAAAACTAAACTCTACTTTAGCATACATTGAACTATACTGGCTGCTGGTATCAGTCATAGATCAGTCATCACGCTCTCGGACAGCCTTGCAGCCAACGAAACCTTATGAAAACTGCTGACGCACTTGTCACTTGTAGTTGCGGCGACGGCCACGGTCAACAACAGCAGCATCAACCGAAGCCACCCCATCATGATCACGCCATCGTCATCATCTGGTTCAAGCTTACCTTCCTTTCATCTTCGTTCTGACCCCGGCATTTACATTCGATACAAGGGGGCTGATCCAAGATATGGAGGTGTCGATCATGTAGCCGACGATCTGGTGGCAATGGTGCACCCTTCCTTCGCTGGGGTTGAACGCTTTGCTTGCTTGAAACCTTCGGTCTGCGGGCGAAGGTTGCCGTTGTTCTGTTTTGAAGAATATGTGAAGGTGCGTGCGTATATGTGTATAGACCAATAAGCAGAAAAGTACGTATACATATGTATGTTTACATGTATGTGGGAACCCATCCCCTATTGACCCACATTTCCTTCTTAATACTATATAACTTATATAACCATAGTATGTCTTCCGAAGGAGGGAGCGGAAGAGCAGGCAACAGCAATAAAAAAGCGAGCACAACTTCACGAACAGCCCCATCCTGGACAAAGGTGTGGCTTTTCGTTGGTGCTTTCAGTTTGTGTTTTTGCTCGTTGGTTCTAGTACTTTATTTTGTGGCTTTGGGTACCTGCTCCGCGGTTGCATTGGCGGGTTTCCCGCGCGGCATTGCCCCCTCACAATTAATCTGCACATCTTCCTATCTCGTGCACGGCTTGAAACGCAAATTTGCTGACGTCTGCCCATCTAGAACCTTGCGGGCTCTGTGATGGTCATTGACTTGTGTCTACACCCACAGCATGCTTCAGCTTCGGATGCTTTCGTATCATGTGCAACCACACCTGGTGTATTGCTGGCGCATGATGGACGGAACTGTCTCCGCACATGTCCTACAGCAAGCTTCTGCGGGTCAACTAGGGGGGTTTAGCACGCGTGTGTGTGTGTGTGTGTGTGTGTGTTTGTGTGTGTGTGTGTGTGGGTGGGTGGGTGGGTGGGTGGGTGGGTGTGTGGTGTGGGTGGTGTGTGTGGGTGTGTGGGTGTGTGTGTGTGTGTGTGTGTTGTGTGGTGTGGGTGTGTGTGTGTGTGTGTGTGTGTGGTGTGTGTGTGTGTGGTGTGTGTGTATGTGTATATGTATATATATATATATATATATATATGTTTTACTACACACACATATCTCAACGTCGCAGCCGAAGCACCTCGCGGTAGGTCTTGGGGGGGGGGGGGGGGGGGGGGGGGGGGGGGGTGAGCATATACATATATATATATATATATGTATATGTGTGTGTATGTATATTTGATTGTGTGTGTGTGTCAATTTCCCTGTCTTGTTCATTTGCTGTACATATATATACATACATATGTATGTGCACGGACATACAAGAACTTAGAAGTTGAGCTGTTGAGCCGTTCAACATGTATGTACATGCATGTGTGTATCCCGTGCATCTGTTGATCTGCCCTTTCCATCCTGCTGCTGTTGCACAAGCTGAGATCGCGCATGGAAGGACTGAATCTCGAGCTTGGCTGCTTGGCTGTTTCCCTGACTGCCCCCATTCTCGTGTCTGGTGGCTAGGATTCATCAGGTGTACTTATAGCACACAGGGAACATATGGGTATACTATGCTGATTACTACAGTATTGCAGTTGTCAGTACTTTTCATATTGTAAAAAGCAGGGTTCCGCTTAGTCGCACGTAAGGTCTATGCCTATGCAACAACTCATTCACCTCGTCCTGACATCTGTCTGTTCTTTTAAAAAGAAGTTCGCACTGAACCACCAGCATGTTGGACAACGCTGTGCGAAGGACGGGCCGCACGGAAGTTCACCCCCTTGGCCCTGGACAATCTGAGCAACACAAGTCCAAAGTGTTTAGTTGTAGCGTTACGATCACCGATGGGCTTCAAACTACATCTGAGTGGATCTTCCTACAGGCAGACAGCCATCATACCGTGAGCATGGACACCAAGACCCGGGAATCCTAGTTGCAAAGACCTGGAATGCTCTTACTCCCAGGTTCAGAGCCTTCCACTTAGTGTGTGCAAGCAGCACTGGATGACTCGATTTCCAGTTGCTGGAGTCCCAAGACGACCTCGGCTGTCAACCGAGAAGTACGTGGAACAGTGTCGGCCGTCGGATACCTACGCATGTTGCAAGGTTGGGTACACTTCAACGCCCACAGCAACTAGTCTGTGCCCTTCGGGCATCCTGTCAAAAAGTGAAAGAAAGATGTTGTGTTGCTCTGCGTGTATCATGTCCGCTTCTCTTAAAACTCGGCAAACATATCATCAACCAGCGAAGCCAAACGCAGCTACAAAGAACAAAAGACCAGGCCAGGTTCTACTTGGATCGAAATGCCCAAACTGGCTTTGAATCAGTTGCAGCTGTTGAACCGACAGCTTATAGGCACTAATCCAAGCTCACCCTAAGCTCGAAGACCTAAAACGTGGCTTGGCTCTGCAACTTTGCCCCTCAGCTGCCGAAAGCCTGTCGCTCGAAGCAGCCCCCACGCACTGCCCGAACTAGCCCTTTCAAATAGTACCCTAAATAATAAGATCCTTTCTCTACAAACCCCATATTGTCCCTAATTTTCGGAAACTCTTCTCAGGAAGGAGCCAGCTGCGCTTAGTGTCCTCCGTCTCGACTTCCTCTGGAATGATGGTCAAGCCGCTATCACAGCCTCGGGCTCGAGCGCGCAGTGATGCAACAAGGCTCTGCCGGCCTTGACGGGATTTCAAAAATGTCCCAAGCCATCGAAACCCATCATCTGGTGTTTACGCCAGGTGAGTCCCATACTAAAACTTACTCCAAACAGCATGAGCGTCGTGAAGCATCTCGGCTCCACCTAGAATCTAGACCGGGGGTTGAATGCTTCGAAGACATCTCCACAGTGCAGAAGAGGTGCGCGTGTCCAAGAAAAAACCGGGCTGAGGCGGCCTTCCAAGATCATTTTGCTGGCATTGTTCGTTGTTGACGCTGACGGGAATCATGATTGCTGTGAGTTGTGAGGCTAGCCCGAACTACTACTTCCAAATGGGTTTCATGACAATGATACTTACCTATCCGTTTTGGTTCTACAACCACGAAGCATGCTTGCAGCACATTATCGCAAAACTTATGCTGACGGCTTTACTGGATGGTTCGATTGCGACTCTGCGCAAGCAATCAAGCCAGAGCCTTTCCAACTGCTTGAAAACAGTTCGTTGAGACATAGCACAGCCACTGCGATTCCAATCCAACCCACATGACCACGAGCACATGCAGAACACAAACGGAGCACAAGCAAACAAAGGAAATCACGACCCTGAAAGACCCTGACATGAAGACA
>CAJNDT010005899.1:464683-482183 GCA_905221615.1 Symbiodinium sp. CCMP2592 | reverse complement strand
TCTGCTCGAGCGCCAATCGAGCAGCATAGCAGCTGCTGGCTTCTGAAGAACGCCCGGGCCGGTCAAGAGGACCAGGACACCACACTGTGACCTGCAGTTCTCGGCGTTCGCCCAGCTAGCGTCGCTGAAGGTGACGAGGTAGCTTGCCTTGTTCACCGGCACGTCGGGGATCACGAAGCCGTTGTCTTTAGTGGCCACGGCGAAGTCGACTGCTTCGTAGAGGCCCTTGAGGTCGCCGACGGTAGTCGAGCTGCCGTGGTTGGAGAGGCTGTTGACCGCCGAAAGCTCAGGCCTGCTCTGGCCGGACACCCACTGTAAGCAGCCGGTAACGCTGCGAAACTCAGCACGCTGCTCCGAAGTCAAAGGGTCCTCGAGCTTGCTGCCGCGTGGGATCTTGCCGGAGGCCATCCCGCTGATGAACTCCCGCTGGCACACGTGGAGGTAGTGCCTGCCGTTTGCCCTCTGCCTCAAAGTGATTTGCTTCCCTTTGAAGGTAACAGGCTTGCCGACTTCAAAGCTTTGAAGAGAGCCCCACTTGAAAGCCTCGTGGACCTCGCTGACGTTGTAGTCGGAACGGTAGGTGCCCAAGAAGTCGTCGACATAGACGATGATGAGGGAGATGAGTTCTCCCTGGGAGTTGAACTTCAGAAAGACCATCTTGTCGAACGAGTGCTGGCGGTAGCCGAGGTCACACAGCCTTTTAATCACCGTTAAAGACCAGAGTCGAGGTGCGTTGCTCAAACCGTAAACGTTGGTACACACCAAGTACAAGGGAGCTTTCCAGCACGAGGTCAAGGCGGTGATGCCGTCGTTGGGCGGCAACAGGTAAAGTGGAAGTTGCCGCTCGGTGTCGGAGAGGTCTCCTTGAAGGAAGGCCGTTGCCGCGTCGCCTGACCATCCATGCCACTTCTTCTTCGAGTTGTCAAACTCCATGTTGCTGCCGGCCGTAAGGACGATAAAGAGAACATGCTCCGAGGTGCGGTTCGGGGTGGCACACTCGCGGTTGAGCCGGTAGATATCCGGGTCCTTGTGCCCTAAGGCTACGACCCTGCATTTCGCGGCCAACGGCCCCAAGCCTTTGCTCTTGTCCCTGAAACAGCTGCGAGTGCGAAGCACGCGCTTGCACAGGATCTTGTCACGCAACACTGCCTGGGCCTCCTGGCTGGAGAGCGGTCGCACTGACCCCCAGTCGTTCCAGCTCTTGGCCTCTTTCTCGGTCGCAGCCACATAGGCCTGGATGTCGGCGGGGTCCATTTCCATGATCTTCCGCCATGGGATTTCACGGTCGAGGGCCTTGGCCTCGGCGCGGGTCATGCCGCGCTCCTGCTTGGACGGTGGCGCATCACTCCAATCACTGTCACTGGTGTCTGTCTCGACGTCGTGCTTGTCCTCTCCCTTAAGGTCGTCGGAGCGGTGCTTGGAGGTCAGGTAGGCCTTGTAGCACCGTTCTTGAAGAGGACCGTATCCTTCTACGGGTTCTTGTCCCGGTGGGCAGTGGTAGAGGTCGCCCTCGTCCAAGAAGAAGGTAGTCAAAGTGTCAAAAGGACGCTTTGCGGGTAAAAGGTCCGCCGGTTCCCCTTCTTGGGTGGTCGGCGTGCTCGAAATCGGTGTCGTCGGCGGGTGCTCAACAGACTCTCGGTTTCCACTGGAAGCCTCAGGCACTGAAGGTTCACGTTGCACTGTAGAAGGTGCCGAGTTCCGCGAGGCCGGAGCTGTCGCCGACGAGGCCCGTAGTAGTTGCTCAAGCTCAGCTTGTGGTAGTGGATCTGGTTCTGGATCTGTCTCGTACGCCGCAGAGTCAAGACCAAACGGTGCCGACTCCCAACCTGGTTCCAAAGGTGTCTCAGGGACCGGTGGAACAGGAGGTTCTGGAGGTTCTTGCTGTAGCTGTGGTACTTCTTGTGGTAGCTGAAGTGCACCTTGGACGGAACTGGCGTCAGGAACAGGAGGTTCTGGAGGTTCTTGTTGTAGCTGTGGTCCTTCTTGTTGTGGCTGAAGTGCAGGAGGTCCACGAGACCTGCTCCGGGGTGTCCTCGGTGCTGGCGTTCCACGTGGGGTCCGAGGGATCGAGGATCCCCGTCTTGCTCCTTGAGAAGGATCACCTAATCGAGCCGTGTTCCTCACGTAAGTGTTCTGGACCGTGGGCTGGTAGACGAGGTTCTGCACCGACTGGTCGAGGTCCATGTTGATCTGCGTAGCAGGGCCGGCTGGGCCCGGAGTGGCCGCTGGAAGTACCGGTGCAAGAGCGGCTGCAGAGGTCAAGGCGGCGTCCATCTCAACGTCGTTGCCGTCGATGTTGTCGAGGGTCATGGTCTCGTTGTCGTCGTGCAGGTGCTGTCGTGGTGGAGGAGGTCCAGTCTCATCCGCCCAGAGCGTCTCGTCCAACTTGCGTGCGGCGTCCTTGAGTGCCGCCACATCTGGCTCGGTAGGGAGCCATGCTTCAAAGCCCGTGGCTGCCCGCAACTGCTCCACCGCGACCATGGCCGTGGTGGTCCCGGAACGAACCCAGGCTAGCTTCCCAGGAGAGGCTGGGTCCCAAGAAAGGAAGCGGGCCGTGATCCATCCACCTCTCTTTTTCAACCCTCGCTTGCGCCATCTCCAATAAGAGCAACTCTGACCCGGTTCCAACTGCGGGACCTTGGTGTTGATGGTCTTGCGAAGGAGTGCGCGGCGCAAGCTTTGCCGAACGTTCATGTCGCAGAGCGTCTTGAGGGCCTCCGAACGGATGATCTCAGCAGTCGCCGCGGGGTCGTCTGTTGGGGTCATTGCCAAGCTGTTGCTGTCAGTCAGCAGTCCCCCGGGCAGTCTAGGTACCCTGCCGAACACCGCTTGGTAAGCGGATCTTCCCCGGCTGAGCGTCATGCTATTGACCGCGTGGAGGGCCGGCGCCAGGAGGAGCCGAATGTCTGCGACCTCGGTGGCTGCAAAGGTGTCCACCAACTTCTCAAGCACGGTCCTCAGGAAGGCGTTCTGACGCTCCACGTGTCCTATCTGCCAGTGTGCCTCAGCCGCGCAGTAGTCGACGAGGACGCCGTGTGAGCGAAGCCGCTCCTGAAAGTTGCCCTGAAAAGTGGGGTCTGGATCAAGCCCGACCTGAACCATCAAACCGAAAGGTCTCAACCACATAGCTTCGAAGGCATCGTAGGCATCCTGAGGGTCGCGGCTTGAGAGGATAGCCGCTTGGTGAAAGCGTGTTGCCACATCCACCGCGCCAAGGACCATGCAGCTCCGGCCTCGAAGGTCTCTAAGGTAAAACAGGTCGATCTCCACCCGGTCGCCAAACTGGGTCGCGGTCACTGTGGAGGTCGCTGGTCTCGGAGCTTGTGGTCCTTTAAGTCGGGCACACGTGGCGCAATGAAGTTTGCGGATGGCCTCCACGAACAAGCTGCTTGGAGTCCCTGCTGCATTTGCCATGCGAATCAGTTCCTCAGCCGTGGGGTGGCCCATGTTGATGTGTGCCCTGGCGATGGATCGTCTCACTTCAACAGGCACCTGAGTCGAGAGCCCAGGAAACGAAACATCCGTGGGCAACCCGGAGACAGGAGCACTGGGAGAAAAGTCCTCCTTGGGCTCGTCTTCCGCGATCAGGTGGCCGTAGACAAGGAGCCCGTACCGCACGGGTTTCGCAAATCGCTGCTTCGGCTGCTGAACCAGGCTGAGGTCTTCAAGCTCAATGCTTTTCGTGCCGTCGTTGTGGATGAGGTAGGCGCCACGAGCAGTGTAGGGCACGTCTTGTGGAAGTCGCCGCTGGGACGGTGTCTGCACCGCCTGGATCCTTTCAACCTTGATGCGAAAGAGGTCTGCGATCTTGCGGCCGAGTTCGCTGGTCGGGTCAATGTAGAATGGCCGCGTCCCGGGCGCACCAAAGGAACGCTCCAAAAGTGAAGCAATCTCGCTCCACTCCTCTAGCTTGGACACTGGGGTGCGGTAGGTGACAAAAGTCTGGTACAAGCCGAATCTCCCAGGGTCCTTGGCACGCACATAGTCCCGAATCGTGTAAAGGATGGCGTCCCGGTAGATGCCGAAGTTCTCGGTGTCGCCCGCAGCGGCGAGCTCGATAGATGCACAAGCGCCCGGGATTGTAGTGAAGAAGGTCGTGGCCGAAGGGCCGTGCCCGAAAGTAGTCGACGCCATATCTAGGCGGGACCCCAGGTCGAAGAAGGAGGGACCCGGCGGCCCAAGCATCAAGGAAGCTCCGCCCGCCGCCGTTTGTGCCTCGACCATCTCGGTCACAAAGGCATCGTTGGAACTGTTCAGCTGTGGTGCCGAAAAGGAGAAGTAGATGACGTGTGGCTTAAGCCGTCGTAGTGCTCGTAGTGCTTGCTGTCGTGCATCGCCTCGGTCTGGAAGGGCTTCGGTCAGCTTCGGGGGAAACGTTAAGGAGGAGAGCTCGAGGGAGGCCGCGGCGGTGGCGACGTCGAAGTTCCCCGGGTAGATCACCAGGAGGTCGACTGCGGGAGGCGGCCGCGAGCTTGCACAAGGCTGCCGGGCATAAAGTTCCACCTCGTTCTCCAGGATCCTCGCTGACCTTGCCCAGTCGCCTTTCAATCTTCTACGTTTTCCCAGTCGAAGTCCTGATCCGTGTCCAAGAGACGCCACGGATCCAGCTCCATTTCGCTGCCACTGGTCGCCGGCCGTGACCTGCGAGAGCCGCGTCTGGGAGGTGCCGAGAAGGTCTTCGGAGAAGCCGCGCTCAAAGAAGTCCGTCTCGACAGCCGGGGCGGTGTCGCCGAAGAAGCCGCCGCCGCCGAGCCCCGAGGTGCAGTATTGGAGGAAGATGGCAAGGGAGGTCGCGAATCGAGCAACTTGGTGTCGAAGGCCCTGTCGGGATGTTCTTCCCACAGTTGGCGGTCTGCATTCCACCGCCACCTCTTGTGGCACTGCTTGCACCTGGCGAACTTCCCGTAGGCGTTGCCGTACCGGACATAGTCGGGATGCTTGCAAGTGCTCGGTGGGTGCTCGTAGCGATTGTCCAGCTTCGGGGGCACCGCCTCGTAGATCTCGATCGGCACCAGCCGCAGGCGCACCGCCGTGGTGAGGGTCACGAAGAAGTTCTTGCGGAAGTCGATGAGGCTCGCCACGAAGCGCCGCCACTTGCGCAACCATTGCGGTGGAGTGGCCAGCTGGCCGGTCAGCCCAGGCATGTGCCGAAGAGGTCCGAGGAGCGGTTGGGCTCGAAGAATCGCAAAGCTCACCTTGAACCACAAGCTCCGGCGGAGGATTCTCCCAGTCAACGCTTTCCTGCAAGGCCTGCCATGTGAGCTGCTGTGGGCAGAAGTCACTGATGCGCACGGTGAGGTGGCCACCGACCCTAAGCAAAGGCACTGTCACGGACAAAGTGGCGAAAGTCACGAGGCTATTCGGCAAATCAAGTATCATCCCCAGGTCATCTAGCAAACCATTCGAAGCAAGCAAGGGTATTTCTACTCCAAGGGCGCCGGCTCCGATGAGGAGGTTCGTGCCTCCGATGCCCACAGGCAGGTACGACCGATGGTCGGCCACAACCGGCTTGCCCGCGCCAAACTGAAAAGCATCTCGAAAAGGGGTGCGGTGGCACTGCAGACCGAACTTTTCCAGCAAAGTGCTAAAGGAAGCCAGCCAGCCCTTTCCGCAGCATGTCCGTTGACACGCCGTGTCCAAAATCATAAGGTCCTGGAAGTCAGGGTCGGGATCGCGAAGCTTGCCGGCCTGAACCTCGAAGACCACATTCACCTGAAACATGGTGCCAAAATGCGGGCTGCCAGGCTCGTCTTGGACCGCCACGGCGCCAAAGTCTTTGACGAAGAAGGCCTGATGCGGTGGCCGCTTTTCCTTGCCCGCCCCCTTTGGCTGTGCCGCCGTCGAAGGAGAAGAGCTCGAAGGAGTCGCGGGGCACTCGGGGTCGCCCTTCCAATGGCCGGTCTGGCCACACACCGCGCAGTTCGATGTGCGCTTTTGGGCGGCGATGTCGCGGCCGCCGCCCTTGCCGCCCTTTGGGCCGCCACTGAACTTCCTGCCCAACTTAAGGCTGCTCAACTTCTTCGCGGTGACGGTCAGCACGTCCATGGCCTGGGTGATCGGGTCATCGTCGGCGTCCTCGGCCTCGTCGCCGTCATCCTGGTGCGCCTCGGCGTCCTGGTCGTCCTGCTCGTCGGGCTCGTCGTCCCGCTCCTCCGGCTCCTCCGGGATCTCGTCGAGGGTCTGCTCACCGACCTGGTCCGTCTTGTAAACTCGCCGGGGAGCTCCTTTCGGAGGGTAGCCCTTGCCGTGGCCGGCGTGTGAAGAGCCCGAGGTAGAAGCCGAGTTGCCGGGAGCACCATTCGTCTTGCCTTTGCCGTCGCCTTTTCGAGGAAGTGGGTTGCCATCCCGGCCACACACAGGTGGCGCCGCCCGGAACTCCGGGTACTGCATGTGCATCGATTCTGCTATGTCCTCAAAGCTCAAAGAGTACCGGCTGCCAACAAGTATCAGCCGCTGGTCCTGAGGAGATAGCCTGGCCCCCGTTCCAGCAAGCGGTTGCCGCGGGCGTCGCTGTCATACATCTGGGTCACCTCCACATTCACTGCTCGGAGGTTTCGTTCCGATCGGCGGTAGCGATTGCTAAAGGCACGCAGCCCTTCGCCAGGCTGCCGCTGGATGTTCTCGTACTCGCTGAGGAACTTCCTCTTCTGGAAGACCACCTTCTGCTCCATCGGGGCCCGCAGGGTCTCCAATATGAAATCGATGCCCTTGTCGGTGTTAATCGACTCGATCGGGGCGTGCTCGAGCTCCGTCTCGGCCTCTCCGGTCAAACTGGTGTACAAGGAGAGCGCCGCTTCACGTGGGGTGAGGTAGCTCGACACTTGGATTCTCCAAAGGGAAACCTTCTTGCAGTACTTGGAGAATGCCCTTGGGTCCTGCGGATCGTACTTCCAAGCGGGCGGTGGCGGTGGTGCCCCGCCTCTCCATCTCACCCCCTTCTCTGGCCCCATTCTCGACCTCCAAGTCGTCTCGCTTGAGGCCGGCGGCGTCAATGCCGAAATCCCCAAGTCGCGGGTCCGGCCGGCCGTCGGTCTCCAAGGGTCCGGTGTCCTCTGAGGCAAAGTCGTTGTGGGCAAAGTCGAGGGTCGAGGCGGTGAGGTAGGTCCGGAAGTGCTGGGAGGCGTCGCCGGGCAGGAAGTCGCCCGCCTTGGTCTGCTCGGCCTCGGTGGTGCGTCGTCGGTGTCCGGCTCCACAAGAGGGTCGAAGGTGAGGGTCTCCGACTCGGGAACCTCAGAAGCATCGCCCAGGCTCGACTCAGAAGGGTCGCCGCCCGGATGGTGTGCGGCACGTCGTCGTCGGCGCTCCCGCCTCGAGAGAAGAGCCGGGGCGCGGCCGGCAGGCACATCAGCTCGAGGGCCTTGCCGTCCTTGATTCATGGTCTGCCTTGGCATGAACATCCAGACGCCTTCGTCGGTCTCGTGTCTGTGAGGGCGCCGGCAGGAGTAAGCCTCGGTGCTCTCACAGGAGCAACAAAGCCAGGTGCCGTAGACGTTCTGCACCCACCTGTTGCCGTCACAACGAAGGCATCGCCACTCATTGTTTTCAGGTCCCTGGGTCTGGGGGCTCTGTCTCTCCACGGACTCAGCAGGAGATCCTGGGTCCTCGTGGGCAATGCCCGCCATCGCTTCAGAGTCCTCCTCCGGCTCGTCGCCGCGGTCGTCGTCCGAGGCCAACTTGAACATCTCGGGCACACGCGGCATCGCCGAAGTCCGGGAAAGAAGCAAAGCCGCCCGAAAAGCAGGCTCCGGTGCCAACTTACGAACTCAAGAGCACAGCGCAGCGGAAGTCACATGTTTTGCGCTCGCACAAAGGGATTCAGCTCAGTGGGCCCACTTCGGCCGAAAGTCAGCGGCACACAGCTTCAGACGCATAAGCCAATGCACAAGGCTAAGACATGCCTAAGTTTCACAGTTGTAGTTGTATCGAACGTGGTGGTAGTAGTAGTAGTAGTACTACTACTACTACTGCCACCACGACTACTACTACTACTACTACTACTACTACTACTGCTACTACTGCTGCTACTACTAGTACTACTAGTACCAGTACTAGCACTAGTACCAGTGCTGCTGCAAATGCTAGCGCTTGTGTGATAGAGCTAGCACTAGTACTAGACTAGTACTCGTAGTACTCGTACTAGGCACCCACCCCGCTACCAACTACACTTGTTATGAGCTATGTTAAGACAACATGAATTTTCAGTATTTGCGGCACTTTCGTCATGTAGGATCATCTTGTGAGGCCTCAGAATCGACTTGTCGAGTTTGCAAACTCGAGCTTCGGATTTTGGACTCGCTTTTGGAGTGGGATCGGGGGGATGATGATGACAACAATGTTACGCCGACACCTCGAACGATCTCTCCAAAAGAGCCGTTTCACTCGTTATTTACAGTACTTGCGTAATGTCGGCCCATTTGTATAGTCACCAAACCTACTTCCGGATGATCACGACACTGTTTCGCGGACACCCCGAATAATATCTCCTCACCCTAGCGCGCACACACCACACCCCACTTCAAAAACAAACCCTCCTACGCCGAGGTCTGGGCTTCAGGGGCCTTGGCGAGCCCCTCCCACGTACAGCTGGCATTTTGTTTTTGATGTTTAGAAGATGTTGCGCTTCAAGTTTTAGGAGTGTTAAAACCTTCTTGGCAGCACCTGCGTTTTGCACGGTATTTACAAGGTTCTCGCACTATTCGACCACCTGTGGTTTAGCAGTGTCTTCCCCGTCGAGTTTGCGACTCCAGCTGCTGTCGCAGCTTTGGGGGCCTGAGCCTCTGCAACTTCACCGGCTGTGACAGTTAAGGAAACTGAGCCTCTGCAACTTTTGCAGCTATCACAAATACAGAGCCTGAGCCCTAGAATCTTTGCAACTGTCGCCCTAGAAGCTACCACTGCGGAGCCCGGGTGGAGCAAGCATAGTTTGGAGGGGAAGGTGTCTAGTACTCGTACTTGCGCCAGCACCAGTACTAGTACTAGTACCCGTAATAGTAGCAGCACTAGTAGTACTAGTAGTGTAGCAGTAGTAGTAGCAGTTGTTGTAGCTGTAGTTGTAGTTGTAGTTGTAGTTGTAGTTGTAGTTGTAGTAGTAGTAGTACTACTACTACTACTGCTGCTACTACTACTACTACTAGTACTAATACTAGTACTGGTACTGGTACAAGGTGGGGGTGGTGGTGGTGGTGGTGGTAGTGGTAGCGGCGCTAGAACTAGTAGTGGCCGTAGTAGGAGTAGTAGAAGTAGCAGTACTGGTAGTAGCAGCAGTAGCAGTAGCAGAGGCAGTAGCAGTGGTAGTAGTAGTGGTGGTGGTGGTGGTGGTGGTAGTAGCAGTAGCAGCAGCAGCAGCAGCAGCAGCAGTAGTGGTTGTGGGGGTGGTATTGGTGGTGGTGGTGGTATTGGTGGTGGTGTGGTGGTGGTAGCAGTAGCAGTAGCAGTAGCAGCAGCAGCAGTACCAGTGGGTACCAGTGGGTTGAAGTAGCAGTAGCAGTAGCAGTAGTAGTAGTCGTCGTCGTCCTGGTAGTGGTAGTGGTGTAGTGGCAGTGGTCGTGGTAGTAGCAGTAATTGTCAGAATTCTCACAGCTCCCGCCGCCCACCACAGTCCCATGCTCGTTGTGGCCTTCGGATGAAAAGCCACCAGCTTCTATGTTCGACGTTCATAGGAGTACTCCGAAGACACTGGCTTTCGTATCTTTCAATATGGGAATTGTTGGATCCATTTCGCGATTGTTTTGAGCATATTCTCAGAGGACAGGAAGTGTGGTTTGTCGACCGCATGACAGCCGCTTGCACGCACCATGACCTCTGTAATGCAACATGCAAGGATGAGCCCTTCATTTCAACGAACACCTTGCCTTGAAGGTGTGACGCAAAGCATTATCTGTGCCCGCGATGTAACTTGCAGGCATTTTGCAAAGCACATTGGCTCTGCAGACAAGGAAACTCGCCACAGGAAAATACTGCCTGAGCAAGCTGCGAATGCAAGCGAAAGCAACGAGCTCGATTGCCTAAAGCACCGGACTGCGCTGAAGTTGGTGAGCTGCACGCTCACGACTATGATCTCACATTACAAGGACCTGAGAGAAGCACATGGGAGGAAATGCCATGCAAGTTGTTGACAAGCTACTCAGTGACTTGGCACCAAGCATGCATTCCCGACGAAGAAGGTATGCTGGAACCTGAACGTGCAATCGTTACACGATAGCGTGCCGGGTGTTCACCCCGGTTTCTGCCATCTGATCATACCGAGCTGATTGAACATGCAGCCTTCTGAGCTCCAGACATCCTCCTTCATCCCCGAGTCTGCATACTCCACGAGCACAGGAAACCTAGTGGCTGCCAGGCTGGTGACGAAGTCGGGAACTGCCGCAGCTCCGGGGAACACGCCAGTTGGGAGGGCGTCCTTTGTCTATAGCTTCCTGGACAGCAGGGAAAGGCACGATGCGGCATCCTGACTGAGTGCTGGGGGAGAGTAACCGATGCATGGTAGTACGGCGGCCCAAACAGAAAAAACAGCGGGCAGTTCATGCCTCGTAGGGTTTGTCTGTCATCTCAGCCTTGTTGGACCATTCACGCTAGACTCCAGAATATACTCTCTTGTCAAGACCACATTAATTAATGTACAAACGGAGCTTCCGAACAATCAAGTTCAGAGCATGCATCGGATGTCTGAGGCGCAAGCATCTCTGACCACCTTTGCTGAAACCCAGCCTCACTGTCGATGGATTGCCACAATTCTCTGGCAAGGGTGCGCATGTTCGGGGTGAATGTTATCTGACTCAGTGCATGTTGCAAGCCCCCATGCTGGTACTCCGAACAACTAACGCCCCGCAAAGCCGAAATACCGGCGGCCTAGCGTGGGATTCCTGTAGACTTCCACGGGCATTCCTTCCTCGAAGCGGCGCCTGAGACGTCAAAAGGAGTTCAGAAGACGTTCCGCTCTCTACATTGAGAAAAACCTGTGCACCCACCCCCACGACGAGATAACACAAAATCAGGAAGCCTACCGTGAACTTCTACCAAGACCTCCCAGAAAGACCCTGACGAAACTTCAGCTCTCCACTATCCAGTCTAACAATGCGACAAACTTGGTGATGTATCCGCGAAGTTCTGAAACCACATCGCTGAGGCTAGGTGTCGTGGAAAGACGTAGCAAGAAGCACTCAGCTCATAAACACACAACGTATCGCAGTTGACATGCGTAAGAGCTCTTACAATTGTGCAGACACACCGCAGGGTACACAGTAGCCCCAAGTGAGAATCAAGAATCTGTCAGGCAATTCCCCGACACCGGGCTGCAGGCCATACAAAGTGTGGCTGCAAGTTGTCGAAGACGGGGTCCTCTTCAGGCCATCGGACAGTGCGACTTCTTGTCATCTCTCCATAGCAGATCATTGCGTGTCGTATGCTTGGTCACTGCCGCTTTGGGCTCGCATTGGGCTCAACTTGAGTTCCCTTCGCTTACCAAGCATCACAAGCACCTACTTTCGGATGTGGCAGCCTTCTTCGCCAGGTTTGCTGCTACGACCTTGTAGGCCACTGCTGTGACCTGAGCACAATGCCAATGCAAGAGATTGTTATTCCAAGTGCCACTGAGCGAAAAGGCTTGAAGCAAGGAGAAGCCCGGCTCGAACTAAGACCCGCACCGCTCGACCCGCCTCAGCGAGATGCCTTGGCTTCACTTAGTCTCTGTGTATGACCTTGCGTCATCTAATTCGTGGGATTCAAGCTGAGATCGGACTCTGCCACTTCAGACCAACAGCCGCTGTGCCGCCTGGGCCGCCTTGGGCTCTTGCCAGCGACGATCCTTCGAAGACCATGCGGAAACGGGCCTTTCCGGAGCTCAGACATGGCAGAATACATTTAGTCGTGCCGTGCCGTAGCAACCACTTCCCCTGCACCAGCATGCACGAGTAACGGCACTTTCGGAATGGACCGCCTAGCCAGTCGCGTTTTGACTTCATCTGCCGGCAGACTTTCAAGGCCAAGCGACTCCCCCATAAGAATCGGCGACCGCAGATTCTCGAGCGGAACATGCAGCCGTCTCCTGGCCGGTACGTCAATGGAAATGGCACATTTACAAATTGTAACGCCTCAGCAAAGCCTCCGCACTTAAATGATCCTGGTCGAACCAAGAAACCTGAAGTTCCGGTATCATAGCTCGGTCCACAAAGTGCGTGTTCTTGACCCCCATGTCTCATATAAGCCGGTCGGTGCGGCTGCGTGCTCCCTGCCAGCTTGATCTCATAGCAGATGGAGCCTGTGCCTCGAATCGACAGCTGTTGACCTGCTCTGCTTTACGGGTTTTTCTACATTCGTTGCCAACATCACTGCTGTCCACCTGCATCCCGCCTCCTGTGGCCCTACCGCCTGAGGCATGGGCTGGGATGGGGGCCATGAGATTCGGCGAATGCTGCCAACCACCTCAGACTGTCAACGGACCAGTCTGAGGAAGAGCGCATTGCTTAAGAATGCCAATCTATCGGTCTTGCTTGCGCTCACCGAGGAGCTAAGGCTGGCGCTTGCAGTGCGTGGCTGACCAGTACTCCACTCCTTGCGATGCCATGCGACTGACTGCACAAAGCGGCTCCGTTCTCTGGGCTTCCATGCGTTCTTCTTTCACATAAGGTCCAATGCCTCAGCACAGTCTTCTCACACTCTAGACAGGGCTTCGCTGTGCTTCCCGGTGCTGCGGTGCTGCGCTGGGGATGTTGCCAAGTGCTGCCTCCATCTGCGAAGCGGAAATGCCACTCTTCACCGACATGATCTTCGCCACGGGCGACCCCTGTGACGAAAGGCTTGCACTGAAGACACGGCAATGCCTTTAGAACTCAGCCCTCAGCCTGTTCCGGGTCAGCAGTCGTTTCGGCTCTTCTGATCGCCTCCTGCCCCCAGGAGCTCTCGACAAAATCCAACCAGTGAGCCTGATGCATGCCAACGCCACGATCGAAGTGCCACAATGCGATCCTCCTCCTGTTCGCGCAGCATCTGCTTCGTCCTGTACTCATCCTGCCGCAAGCATCTTCAGTGTCTAAAATCTTAGCAGCAAATTCTTAGCTAGATTCGAAGGCGCCGCTCAACAAGCCCAAATCCGTCCTGCTGCGTCGTGTCGAGTACTTCAGGAAGGCGCCTCAGCCGCTCTCCAGTTCTGGCTGATCTACCGAAGTGCTTTTGGCGACGCGAGCAAAGGTCCGCCTTGGGCTCGGCGGTTTATGGGCGTTCTGGGAACAGGGATCGTGACGTGACGACATCTCCCTTGGCGAGTGGGTGTCACTCCTGACGAAGCCGTCTGCCGTGTGGCTGCGACGTGTTCTCAGGATCCGGCCTCGCCTCTTCTTGAGTGGACGTTTCGGTCAACCCAAGGATGCTGAAAACGTTCTATGGCGAGGGAGGCTGTGGTTCTGGATCCATGGCCAAGTATCGTATAGACTGACACCGACCCCATGCTCACAAGCGAACGATTGGCTTGGATGCCGACTGGAGAACTTCTTGCTGTGATGCATTGGCCCCTCGAAACAGCACTACCGTGAATGCACTGATGAGCTGAACTCTGCACCAGTCTCCGGGCTGCTTACAAGCTCTTCAAAAACCCCGAGTGCCTGCGAGCTTCTGGAGCTTCGTCATCTTGCCCTCGTGGAACTCCATCCTTGCGCTTAGCCAGCAAGAAGAGGAGGGGATAAGCTCCGCTACCCCGCTCCAGGGGGCTGGCTCACGAAAGGACTTTCTAGTCCCGCACGGCGCATACTCACCAGCCTGAGAGACTGGCGTTTTGGCCTTTTCGACGTCCACATCCCAGACCTTGTTTTCGAGCTGTGGAGCGACTCGCATCCCAGCTCCAAAACTGAAAGCTTCCCTCTGCCAGTGGTACTGCAACGGTACGGCCCTAAAACCCTGCCACATAAGTTGATCAAGTTTTGGCCTGAGCTTCCCGCCACGTGAGACTTCACTTCCTTTTGCGAAGTTCTGCTGCTCACGTGCGACCATCCTCTCCCCAGAGCACTCGAGGCAGCTGAGGAGTCCTGGACCGAAAGACAGGCTTTAGAGGGATTTCCGCGTCAGTTTAACTCCAGAAAATCTCGCTGCATGGGCTCTCAAAATTCCTGGAACCACTGAGCGCGGACTGTGCAAACAGCTCGAATGGCCTGCGTTTGAGTGGTCCTTGTCTTGTCCACACGGACCTCGCCTGCAGAGCTCCCAGAGCTGATCTTACCGTCGGATGTGGAAACGGACGCATGTCGCGATCTCCATTTCAGCAACTTGTTGGGACCTCTGTGCTTAAGGCTGACCTAGGCTCAACACGGAAGTTCAATGAGCGAAGACTGGTCCAAAGCCTACCAAGAGAGTTCTTACATGGCTTCATGCTTGCGAGTAAGCTTCCATTTTTCGGTGCAGTCTGAAAGTGAAGCTGCCATGTAGGATCGACGATGTTGGAAGCGTCGGAACCACGCCCTCCAAATGCAGATTTGTAAAGAGCACACAGCAACACGTCGGTCGAGGCCCCTGCTCTCCTCGACGATGTAGAAATTGACCTGACGAGCTCCGACTTTCGCCGACGCTACCGGCAATACCTCCTGCGGTGACTGCGGTGTTTGCTCTGGATCCGAGCGATACAGCCGATTTCCCGGCGCAGGCCCAGCCTTCATGGCCTCCCCCTTTGGGGTCATCAGCTTCAGCTGACCTGCGACAGGCCTGCAAACGGTTGGCGCTGTCGGTCCGATATCCGTGGGGCAAGGGGCAATTTGGGCAGCAGCGACAGAAGCCTGGCTTGGCAGAGCAGTGAAGAAGCACCAAAGCAGATCATTGTCGGCTTTCCCGACAGACTCAGCTAAGATTCCAATGCAAGACTGCCTGTTATTGTTGATTCCTCAACAAACTCTGCAACACCAAGTCTCAAGAAGAGGCCGGTAATGGCTCAGTCGGTTGTTGCTGTTGTTGTCGGAGGTGCTAGACACATGCTTTAGGAAGTATATACGCAAGCCCGACCAGTAGCCCGGCACGCAGCAGAAGCATGACCTTCCCAAGTCCCAGCAGGAAACTCAACTGACGCGACCACAAGTACAACCAGACCGAACTATTCTGTTGTGGTTCGCTTTCGCTTCTGACTCTACCGCACATCCGTTTCGGAACAGTGCTGCCGTACCAAAAAGTCTACGACGGCTACAAAACTCCAAAGCCGTCATGGCTTTGGCATTCCAGGCCTGAAGGCGCGAGCAAAACCTCAAAAGTCAGCGGGTCAAGTCAAAAACCACAACATCGGCGGCTTTCGGATGCTGGAGAGTCTGAGTTAGGTCTTTCGGCCCTCTTCCTCTCTGCTCTGTTTAGGCGTTGGCCGGGTCTAAAGCTTCGGATCGGCCGAAAACTCCAAGTACTTCCTGAGAAGCATTGCGACATGTTGAGATGTGTTGCGATCTTTTGGTCAATTTGCAATGTCGTGTAATTTCGTCTCGGTATCATGTGCTTTCACAGTGAAAGGGTGCCCTGGCCCACCACGGGCTGAGAAGGCTGCGCTTCGACGAAAGTTTAGGTGGGACCGGGAAGTGGGCCGGTGGCAGGCCGGCCCCATTCAACCACATCAGTTGCCAGTGACAGCTTGACATACCTTGGACGGACATGAAATGGGCAGCTCGGGTTCGCACGATAGGCGAGGCAGCAACAGCACCAAAGAGCGAGCAGCCCAGCAACTATGATGCCTGGCCATGGTTTGTCCTAACTTGGACTCTTGGACCCTTGCAAACGCCTCAAAGCTCGGATCGCAACCCCCCACTACCGGTGCAACTCAAACTTTCATGAATTCCACACTTCACACTCTACCTTTGACAGACCTGCACAGCCTCAGCCTTGACAGCCCCAAACTCCGAGTTTTCACGTCCCGCAAACTTGAAGAGACGGCCCACAAGCAGGAGGATCTGCTCGTGACATTCCTCAACTTCGAGATCCAGGCTTCTGTTGAGATCTGAAGCTAAAAGTAACATTCGCCTGCTTCGCCCCTTTCAATCGAGGGGTCTTGCACTGTTCTGCCAATAGGCTATGTAATGACCTAAGGACTTTCATCAGAGGCTCGTTAAGGGCATCCATGTACCGCGGCATGACTGCAGCGCTTCTGCTTGGCTGTTTGAGCTCAGTCCCTGGCCATGTCGCTGGCTTTCCCACCGAGTGGGCATGCCCATTCAAAGGCGCAGTTCTCGAAGTTCTGGAAGGCAGCATCTCTTTGCTTCTAGGCTAAGCGGCTAAAGTCCCGAGCCGATGGGAAATCCCACAAACATTCGCTGGCATCCCCCTCCAACGTCCAGTCCTCGCAAGGCCGCTCTGTCGAAGGCCGTGTGCCTGACCGGAAGCAACTTCCCGAACGAACGATGCCTGTATCTGCGAACATGGCTTCTGTCTGAGTACATATGTGCTTGACATGTACTGCTACATGTAGATTCGCAATATGCGCACACACACACACACACACACACACACACTGGAGGTGGCTTCGGAAGGTGTTCGAGCCAACATCTCGGTATGGTGCATTTCTGTCAGAGCGGATTCGGTGACCCGCCGGCGGCCTGATAAGTTGCATGCAAACTCGTTGCCGGTGCTGCAGATGAGACCTGACGGCAAAAGAGCATCTTTGGACTGACTCCACGCGTTGCGACAGCAACCCAGGATCCAGCAGTCATCCCCATGATGGCCGTCGCTTGGGACAATTCGGACATCACGCTATACAATCCAACCTTGCAGTGATTACAAATTACAGCGCATGTTTCGAAACTTTGGCATGGCACGCCGATCATTCCGTCCTAAACCGTCAGCAATCCGAAACAGTCCCCAGCAGAACACCTCGGGGGTGATTTCGAGCAAGCCCCACTGGGCCAGCAGCTTCTGGTCTGGATCGACTCGGCGATGCACTGATCTTGGCACTGACCTTTGGTCCAGGCGAGGTGACACCGCAGGCTGCGGCTAATGCTACTGCTGCTACTACTACGCCGACGACTACTCATACTACTATTCCCACTATATACTAATACTACTGCGACTTCGACGACGACGACCACTGGTACCATCAATTTGATGCTCGTCTTCACGGAGGACGACCTTCAGCCTTGTTGCTGAGCGCGATGGCTCTCTTTGCTTTTGCATGGCTACGTTCATTGGTTCTGCGATTAGTCTTCTCCTGCCTTCTGATAGCGTTGGCTTCGGCGCATGTCGTAAGGCCCGGACTCCAGTCAGAATCAGCCTGAGCAAGAAAAACAGGAAGCTGTGAGCACAACGCCAAGCGTTAAGTCAGTGAGCACGGGGCCAGCCACACCGATTCGGGAAGCACGAAGTTGTCAACAACCTCACACAAGGAGGGCAGAGCTACTTCGTGGCTTGCGTGATGAGGTTGTTCGATTATCGTCGCCCTTCAAACTCCCGTCGAAGTCTCAGTAAAGGGTGGACGCCTCAAGTTGTCTTTCTTCTCAAAAACTACATGGTGATTGTCTCTTGGCGGGTGGCCTCCACATTTGCGACTGCGACTTTT
>CAJNDT010005899.1:369683-459683 GCA_905221615.1 Symbiodinium sp. CCMP2592 | reverse complement strand
CTCGCCCTGCCGCTACACAGCCGAGGCGGGCGGCGTAGCGTTAAAATTAATGACTAGGGTGCGTCAGGCTTCCTCGCACGGGACGGCATCCAAGTGTTGGGGTTGGGATTCGTGCAAAGCGGTCAGGCTGTCGGCTGATCGCCAAGGCTCTCTTGCCGCAACATCGTCCGAGGCGTCAAGTGCAGCCGAGGGATCCGCTGAACCTCCTGCAGAGTCAAATATTCCGTAAGCACAATTAAGAAGTACGGCTCGGTAAGGATGAGCTCTGAATGAGCGGTGACCCAGTTCCAGTCCTGGTGCTCCCTGGCTGATCCAGGGCTCGCGGCTTTGGCAGAGGCACCAGAGATGGATGGATCTAGGAGGCACTTCTCGGACAGAGAGGTCACCACAGACCGGGTTGAACCCTCTGCGTTTTCTATGTGGCCCTGTTGAGGGCGATGGGGGCTGTTGCTACGAGTAGCAGACAGCACTTGCACGGCTTGTGCAGCCAATCTGGACTCGGAGCCCTGCCAGGCAGAACGCGGCTCTTCCTGCCGTGATTGCATCACCTCATCCCGGATAAGCTGCTGAAGGCGCTCCAACTCTAGGTGAAGCCTCCGCTCCATGTCTGCCCGGCTCTGCTGTTCCTTTGCAAGTTGCAGCTCAAGCTGAGCCACGCGAGCTCCCAACGTTGCCAAGCTCTCTTCGCCTTCAACATGCTTCAGGGGGCTCGTTGGTTTGGGCCCCGCGTGGTGCGGTCCTGGAGCCTTCTGTAGCAGAGTGGGTCCGGCTGGGGGGCTGGGGTGGCTCTCCTGTAGCCTTGGAGTGCTCATGCCTGCGTGGTAGGAGTGCCTGAGGTTTCGCGACGGCGCAGACTCGATGCCGGGCTCTCCCATCAGGCCCGTCACGAAAGCCTCGCGAGCGCACGCGAGACTCGAAACAGAGGCAGCGACACTTCGAGGGGAGAGGGGGGGCCCGGCCAAGCCTTGAGGCTCACGAGCCCGGAGCTGTTCGGGTCCATGCTCCTGAAGACTGCCGCAACGTCTGCTCGAAAGCCGAGCTTTCGTAGGCCGTTCTCAAACTCCTCGCCTCGGACGTCGACTCGGCTACCGGCTAGCAGCGACTTGACACTTGCCGCTTGCCGTTCGAGCTCCAAAGTGCCACTTCGGCCAAGAGACGCTTCAGCTGGCCGGTGTCAGAGGAGTCCTCGGCGTGCACCGGAATTCCGGCAAACTCCAAAAAACGATTCGAACCCCGTCCCGTGCACGAGCTCTGTTGATTCAGTCAAGCAGCCAGAGCTGCAAATGCGGCCTGCGGGTCTCCGCGCAGCAGCTTCAGCGACAGAACGTTGCAAATTTCCCCCCCCCCGGCCCCCCACACACACACACCGATTCAGGGCAGCGTGCGCCTTCAGGGTACCACAGCGCTGCCTAGTCCGGACCATGCAAGATGACAAAAAGGCAGCTGCCAGTCTGCTACAAGGTGCTCAAAATTCCGAACGGTTCCAGCAACGCTGCCGAGGCACCGTAGGAAGCAACGCAGTTGAAGGACATCAGCCTTGGCGTTCAATACGCGACAAAAAGGCCCAGAGGTCTGCAGCTGTGACGGCAGGCTTTCTGGAATTCTCCAAAGAGTTCTGCAGGCAGCGGCTGCCACTGGAGTACCCGTCGGAGGCCCGTGTTGGCACTTTGGCACTACAATACTACGGTCACAGATGCCTCTGAAAGTGATTCGGTGCCGTTTCGCGTTGAGGACTACAGAGCTGGCGATGATCGTGGATTCACTATTGCTAGTGCCGCCAAAGCTGATGCTGCTACTGTTGCCATGAGATGTGTTCTTCCAAGGCTTCGGCCCTTGCAGCCTCCGTCATCGCCGGCAGCGCCAGCGCGGGTCTCCGTATAAGCCAGGAATGCACCACGGCCACTCTGCTGCTGTGTGTGTGTGTTATCCTTGTGGTTGTCAGGCTTGTGAGCGGGCCTCTGCTGAGTCTGTGACATTCATGAAGGTGTGCTGCAGTGGCAGGCAAAACTTGGATCTGCTGCCTGAACTAATTACGGCTGCCCTTGCTTTGTGCGGCAACGCTGCGGGAGCCATGGACGTTGCAGACCCTCTTCAAGCCCGCTTCCCCGGGTAAGTTGCATTCCTCTCGTGACTCTCGTGTCCATTCGTGTCCTGTGGGAAGCTTCCACTGATCCAGGGCTGGCCTCGTGGCAAGCGCGGCAAGCCGGCTTCAATCAAGGTTTTGGAGAAGGCCACGCAGCAGACGCAGCGCTGAGATGCCAACTGCCAAACGGATCGTGGCGGGAAGAGCTCCTGGAAGTGAGAGCCTGACCCGAAGGAGTGCTGCTAGGACCCCGCCCCATTGCCAGATGCTGCGCCTGCAGTCTGAAGATCTGCATCTTGGCTGCCAAAACCCTGCCATGCGACAGCAGCTTCGCAGCTTGCACAAAGAACAGCTCAACACGGGGCAGCTGTCGTTGCAGATGATCCCTGGACCCCTTCAGCAGCGCACCGCCGTCGAGACGATCGCAGACGCCTACCAGTGCACAAGTGCACGAGCTCAAGTCGGCCGCCAACTGGACAGTCGGACCACCTGGCTGATGTTGTATCCGCTCGCAAGGAAATAGTTCAACAATCTCACCGCCTTGCGTGGGACAGCATTGGAATCACTGAGGTAAACACAGGTCAGATCTCAGGCAGAAGCAGCGCTCGTCTCGTCTGCATCAAGAGCCGAAGCGGCACCGGCAACCGCCGCAGCAGCCTCCTCTGTGCTCAGGTATGCCTCCGGCAACGGCCCGGACCGGGACACATGGTAGCAAGAGCAACATGCCTGAACAAGAAGCAGCCGCAGCAGCAGCAGCAGTAGCAGCAGCAGCAACAGCAACGACAGCAGTTTCGACGGCAGTCGTGGTAGTAGTTGTCGTCGTCGCTGTGGTCTTAGTAGCAGTAGCAGTAGTGGTAGTGGTAGTAGTAGTAGTAGTAGTAGCAGCAGTAGTAGTAGTAGTAGCAGTAGTAGTAGTAGCAGCAGCCGCGGCCGCCGCCGTCGGCATCGTCCCTATGGCGGCAGCATTAGCAACAGCACCAACAGTGGCAGTGAACCCGAAGACTTTCGTCAAACGCGAACACTGCGGCCTGGAGACCAGGTAGAAACTTAGCCAATGTACAACACTGCAGTCATCACTGGGGCTAAGACCAAGAGTGCAGCAGCATAAGCGGCATGTTGAACCTCCTCCGGCCCTGTATGATTGGTTGCACCTCGTCAGTCAAAGCAGTTACGTGACATGACTTCGCATCCTATAGTGATTGGGACAGAGTCGAGGTAGTGGTCGCTTTGCGGTGGCACATGGTGAACTGGTAGAAATATCCTCTGAACAATGCGTGCATCCAGCAGCAATTCCAGCAGCACTGTTGGATTGAACTTGGAGTGGAGAGGATGTGCTGGGCAAGCTGCTTGCAATCGTGACCACAGCATCACCTGACAGGAAGCGTCTCAAAGGCTGACAAAAGCTGCTCTCTTCAGGCTCCGGCCTAGCGTCACACCGCTCTCTGCCACCTCATGCCGAAGTGTCCCATCCAAGACGCGCAAGCGTGGCCCGGCACGACTGAGACCCATGCCAGTACGGCCCGTGTCCGGGCCGCTGCATCCAGCAGGGCAAACTGGCTCGGCGCCACGCCTCTCAGCCGGCTCTCCCCTGGCCTCTTCCCGTGCAAAGGAAGCGGTTGGCCTTCGAAGGCATCTCTCAGGTCGCCAAGACGCCATGGCCTCCCGCAGCTCAGCTTCTGGAAGACTTTGGACCTGGATCTGAGAACCGCGCCGGACGGCCCCCTCCAGGAAGAGCTGGTACCACCAGACCCCCTGCACAAATCTCTATATTCGTCTCAGAAGTGGCCAAGCTGCCCTAAAAGGCCTGAATGAGCGCTTCGGTTGAGTCTTGCGGGAGAGCCGACAACCTAGCAGAGCAGCAGTTGTACTGACCCCACTAGTGGACAGCTCTTACTGCTGAGCTAGGCGGCATCGCGGCGATCGTCTGGTTGAGGGCCTTGCAAGAGGTTGATGACCACGATCAAAGACTGTGAAGTCTGGGAGTCCAGGGTTCAGAACTCGGGTACGCTGGAGTGGTAAGCTCTAGTTCTGCAACTGGCACAACTGGATGAAGCTCGAAGCTCTACATGGTCAGTGGATTGATTCGAAGAGTCTTGGTAAGCTGGGATCACCTGTTACGTTTGATGTGAACGGAGATTGGCCTGCCATTGACTCGTGCCATCCCCCGGCCCAGCTTCAGGACCATTCTCTTTCTGCACACGTCATTAAGACTGCAACCAATTGTTCCAGTCCAGGTGTACTGTGTACTTCATCCACATTTTGTAGACATGACAAGACACATCGGGGAGTGCGGCTTTGGCTAACAACCCCGGAAAAAAGCTGCTGCGGCCGGGTGTCGAGAAGTAAACACAGCCTATGTCCTGTCCGAGCGGGTGATCTTCTGTCTTAGACATGGAAGGTGCGAAGGATGGGAAGTAGGTGAAGGTGGCCGTTCACCGTAGCCAGATCCTCAGGGAAGTCTCCTCGAGTGTTGGGCACGGAAGAGTCGGCGCCAAAGTCGAGCAGGATCTGCACCAAGTCCGGGTCGCCGATGAAAGATGCGATACCTAGCGGCGATATGCTGGGGAGGATGGCAAAGCATCGCGTGCGAAAACTGCACCTGGAGGTCCCCAAGACGGCTTCATAGACCCTGGCCACCTGGCAACCCCATTTGAAGACTCCGGTCGGAGTGGCGATGGCATTCACATTGGCGCGGTGCTCGAGCAGCAACTCTACGTTCCTCAGAGCAGACCTGTTGCCCCGAGAGAAGAAGATCGCGTTGTGCAAGGGGCTCAAGCCGTGGCCACGCATGGGAGGGTTCGGATTGCACTTCGCCTGCAGCAACGCTGCGATCGTCTCAGAGTTGGCCATGCCACAGGCACCACCGAGCGGAGTGTTTCCCATCGGGTGAGTGACCTTATTGAGATCTGCCCTTGCTTGAATGACCACCTCTAGCTGCTCAGGAGAGCGCACCATGGGCAAAACAGTGGAACCATTGTCGATCGTGGCGTGGACGTCTGCATGCAGCTCAATCAGGGTGGCCAGGACACGGGCCGGCTGGTGGGACTTTGCTGCACAGATAAGTACGGTCTGTCCATCAAAATACCCAGCTTTTCCTAAGCCATGAGACCTCCAGTTTACATCGGCTCTGCTGCGGACAAGCTCTCGAATCATCCCGCTATCACTGCTGAATACTGCGCACATTAAACCGTTCATGCTGCTCTGATCTGTTGCAGCCTCCTCAAGACTAGTGAACTGGAAGACATTCAAGAACTCTTGTACGCCCCACTCCGATCGATTTTGCCCTAACATCCTGGACCGGCGCGCCAGATAGAAGCGGAAGGCCTTAAGAGGACCGGAGTCCCTAAGCTCACAGATTCTGCTTTCGAGTGCTTTCTGTCCAAGTTGGACAACCACCTCGCGGTCTTCTTCGACAGTGAAGTCTCCGCTATCAATTGTATTCCTGGGCTTGCAAGAAGGCGTTTTGTGTTCCGCTGTGCGCAAGCGGAATAGTTACATGATTGCAGCAGAGGCTCTCTAACCAGTCCAGGGGAAACATGAACTTGGCTTCTGTCACAGACGTTACGAGAATGACGCTCGTATCCGGCTTGCTGGAGAGCATGTGAAGCCAAAGTTCTGCCCTGCACCAAGCATGCAGGGTGGCAGGGCAAACATATTTGCATGTGCTACTCTGCGCTACTGCTAGTGCTGCTTTCCCACGCTTATGATTCCATTTCTCCCTAAACCTGAACTTTTCCACTATGCCAGTCTTATCCAGGACTTCTACGGCAAGGATGACTGGTACTGAAGTTAAACCTTATGCAAGGCAGACCATCAATGCTGCGGTGGCTGCCGGTAAAGCAGCACGAATTCCCGAAAGACTGAGGAGAACCCGTTGCAAGCTCACCTCGCCTGCACCAACCACGAGCAAGCCAAGTCGTGTATGAGCACCACTCCTGTCTGTCCCTGTCCGGCACGAAGGGCACGAGTGCAATGAACAGGCTCGCTACCTCGACGTAGGAAGGGATGCTGTTCACAGCACGTGCTGCATCCGACTTCGTGACCTCTTCATTCACCCCCTCCGCACGAGCTGTTATTTGTGGGATCGCAAACCAATCAAAGAAGAGGAATCCACTCTCTACCTGCTGCCGGGTCTGGGGAGTGAAACGATTTTGCTGACCGTTCGTGGTGGAAACCAGGTCGAGATCAATCGTTAACGAGCCGTCGATGAGACTTTTCAACGTCGTTCTCAATACTGAAACTTGCTCGCCTGTCGGATCTGGATGTTTCCGTCCCAGCCACTGGTGCGACACAAAAATTGTGAACATTCCCGCATTGGGATTGTACTCGTGGAGGAGACCGCGCTGTTTTAGACGGTCGTGCGACTCCGGAACCCCTTCCATGGCAAGGAAGTCCGACACCTTGGCTCTGAAATCGTTTTGAGGAGGGGCTTCAAATGGCAGACTCTCACGCTCTAGAACTTACCGACAGGCCTTGACCAAGTACATGGGGAAGAAGCTCTCGTGCACCTTTGTGACTTTGGGAGCACCCGGTCCAGGCTCCTCAATGCACGGCCAGTTTCCCATGGCAAGTCGGCAAGGTGCGCTTGTGCAACCTTGGATGCACTTGTGCTTGCCTTGCGTTGCTTCGGACAACCGTCCTTCCCACTGTCCGGCTTCGTTTCTATGGTTGCTGACAAGTCATTCGGCGATCGAAGACCAGCAGATCAGCACACAACAGCTTGAAAGCCACGTACAAGAAACATGTCTGCATAGGCTCGCCTACTGGACATGACTTCTGTTGGAAACACCATGCAGAACAAAAGCACCAACCACAAGCCAAAGCCGAACTGGGTTAGCCTGCAGAACATGTTTTGTCCGTGCAAGATGCGGAAGTGGAAAGCTATTCCCCTGCGTGCCCTAGCTTTCGCCCGCAATAACCCAGACATGCCCTAGCAGCACGAAGTCGACCGAGCAGAACAGCAATCGGGTGAATGCCTCTTCTGCAGGAACTCCGCGGAATGCCAGCACCGCCTTGCTGCGTCAGAATCTTGCTTCCTATTCCCAGCGAAACATCCCCCTCAACAGTACTTGATCCTGCGTAGCTGTGCTTACCCGCACTCATCGTCAATAGTATTCGTCGACATAGTAGCCATAGTAGTGCAGTAGTGCTGTGTAGTGGAGGTGGTGGTCGTCGTCATCGCAGTAGCAGTAGCAGTAGCAGTAGCAGTGGCAGTGGCAGTGGCAGTGGCAGTGGCAGTGGCAGTGGCAGTGGCAGTGGGAGTAGGAGTAGGAGTAGGAGTAGTAGTAGTAGTAGTACTACTACTACTACTACGACTACTCCTGCTAGTACTACTACTACTACTACTACTACTACTACTACTACTACTACTACTACTACTACTACTACTACTACTACTAATTACTACTACTACTGCTACTGCTCCTGCTCCTGCTACTGCTAGTGCTAGTGCTAGTGCTAGTGCTAGTGCTAGTGCTAGCACTAGTACTAGTACTAGTACTAGTACTAGTACTAGTACTAGTACTAGTACTAGTACTAGTACTAGTACTAGTACTAGTACTACTACTACTACTACTACTACTACTACTACTACTACTACTGCTACTACTAGTACTACTAGTACTACTAGTACTACTAGTACTACTAGTACTACTAGTACTAACAGGTACTACTAGTACTACTAGTACTACTAGTACTACTAGTAGTACTACTACTACTACTACTCCTACTACTACTACTACTTCTACCACCACTACGACCACAACGACTGCTGCTTCCACTTCCTGCTTCTAATGCGACTACCCAAGCCACGAAGAGCAGCCCGTGCTGCAACGTCGAACTGTCATTGACCCAATGAGAGCTACTGCAATGACTGCAACTATTCAAGTTGAAGTCTCTTCGTCCCGAGACTTAGAATGGCAGCTCTGAGCCTTCGAAAACCTGCGCAGCTTATGTCTCTCCTTGTTGCTTGCAGCATGCGCGTTGAAAGCTCTGGTGCTCTAGGTCTGTGCGGTGCACCCTTAGGATGATGAAACGATCCTCGGAAGCTCGTGTCTGGCAGCCTCTGCGTGTCCGCATGCTGCTGATGTCGTGATGATGGTTTTGCTGTTGAAGCCGAATTCAAGTTCACCCACTCTGCCCCTCGGCAGCTGGCCGTGAGGTGCTGCAGCCTTCCCGTTGGGTCCCTCAGACTGGCGGCCTCTCAGAGACGCGGAGTGAAGCTGGACGCTTGCAGGACGGGTCTCACCCTGAAATGTCGAGCAGACGCACGCACAGCACGCAAAAAACGAGGACAAAGACAATCTGAGAACTACTCAGAAGGGCACGGAGGACAGGAAGCACGCTTCGCTGTCGTTGCTACGCGGCAGTGAACGAAGCTAAACGACGGAACGACCAAGACCGGAATTACCTGGAGCGCTCATCTCGAAAAGCATCTCCTGATATCTCCTGATTCCAAGAATGCGATGAGTCCCCAAAGCCCTTCCCTAGCCGCCCTAGCCTGTCCCAACCTTGAATGCAAAATCCGCACAGCCCGCCAAGCCCAACGAACTCCACCTCCACAGCAGCTGCAAGAGAAGAACTTCCTGGGCGAGCAGTGCTTTCTACATACCTTTGGCCACGCTTCGAGACTGGCTCCAGAAAACCCTGCGAACGGTCAAAAAGAAACCCTACACCCAGAAAGCTTGACCCGTCCCTTGCCCCACTAGGTGCGACCATTGGGCCCTGTAGCCTTCAGCGACCCTCGACAGTAATTTCATCCTTCCTGGCTGAAGATGCTTTGAAGCTCTAGGGCCAGGAGATCACAGCAAGTGCTACGGCTGGGAGATTGCATGATGCCCAGGGTTGGTCTGGAAGAACAATCTCAAAACGGAGAAACACAAAACCAGGCAAACCAATGTGCTCTCCGGTCACCAACAGTCTGGTCTACTGTCACTTGGGCTGCACACCGTTCAGACCAAGAGAAGACGCCAAGAAGTGCCCGGCATAGGCAGCCTGGCCAAAAAGGGACGCGAAATAGCGGAGAGGGGTTGCATGGAAACATCCCTGTGCCCTTGCGCGGGGTGTCCTGTTCACCGGAGATGCTGAACGCGCCTTCACCTGAAACGGCCCAAGTGGCATCATGGCTGGCTTGTGATTTGACAGCAACCTGAGTGCATGGCTGTTTGCAGCAACGTTGACTGCTTCAGCAATCTGTGCTGAAGTTGCGCCAGCCTTGAATTACGGGGCTTCAAGCTGGCACTGCCAGAGTGTGCGACACGGCAATGCAACAGACGGGATCAACAAGCCTGCAGTTGCAGCGCTGCAGCCGAGATGACCTTGTAAGCCATGGCATCATATTAGCTGCAAGCAAAACATGTGTCACTACGATGCCCTTCAAAATCTCTCCAGAACCGCGCAGCCAGGGGCGGCACGCGCCATGGAGCGACGACATGGTAAGCCTGCGTTGACGTCAATACAGAACACAGCAAGCAGCAAGGGCGTGTACTTCAGTTCTGCACGGTGGCTTCGCGCTTTCTTGCGAGGCTGCCGTTGCAGTAGCCTCAGTGCCTGGCAATACCACCCAGAAGGCTCATCACCTGCGCTTCTGCGCTGATCCGGACCAGTCCTGCACATAGGATTTGCGAGACGATGCAACATGTCTCTGAAACATGTTAACGTATTGTGCCAAAAGTGCAAATTGTGTATCCGCGGTGTGTTATGCTAAGCTGCGATAGCTCGGAAACATCGGTGCATACTGCATGTCTAAAGCTACCCTGCAACGCAACATCTCACAGTATGTCCTGCCATACAAGGACCCCCCACCCTACAGGCTAGAAGATATGAAAGCTGAAGACATGTCATTGTGTAAGAGTGCATTGCGATTTTATCGCAACACAGGCTTGCAACAGTCCAAGTTTTTGTTAAAGCAGATCAGTTCAAATAGCTACTGCTGCAATCTGGCACGTGCTGTATACTCACGGGCTTCTCCCTGATGCCTATTCTGGAGGTGGTGTTCCGGAGGTCCGAACGAGACCCAGGAACCACTCGGAGCCACTATCCCGAGCTCCCCACCGGCTGCAATGCTGGCGGCGTGGTTGTTGGCACGCTGGCGGCCACTGCAAACCTCGGACCCAGCCGCAGCTGCAAGACTCGTGGTCAGCAGGTCCAGTCGTGATCTAGTCTGCATGAGGCGATCTCATCATCATCTGGCCGGAATCGTCTCAGCGTCGCCCTATCGTACTGACGTGCAGGCTCTTACAAGTACAGGTAGTACGAAGCAGCCTCCAGGCTGTTGACATGCTTCGTTGTCTTGCATTCATCTGGGTAATTATCGGCAGGTGTAGTTGTGTGCGTATGTGTGTGTGAGAGTGTGAGCAGTGTGTCGGACACATATGCTCTCTTCGAGACGCCTTCATCGATTGAAATTCGTGCCTGTCTGCTCCGCCGATTCTTTTGCTGGGCCCTGTGCGCAAATGCCCATCTGACTCGAATCCTGGCAGCTGCATCGACAAGATATTCGCACTGAGGACAGTTGGGACCAGGAGCTGCAACAAGACAGGAAGGGACAGCTTTTTCCGGTGCGAGATGGGCCTCTTGCCCAAGCGATCCTTTCGGCACCTTGAGACTGGAGCAGCCCTTCTCCGTTTCTTGCTTACAGCTACTTGAGTCTCCTCGCGAGCAGAAAGAGAAGTAGATTCCATAAACATCGATGGATGAGGATGGGCCAAGGCTTCCGCCGGGAGGCTAGAGTCAGAGGATGGCACGGGTTTGCGGACTCAGCCCCCACCTGCCAAGTACAGGCGGGTCTATGTACAGGGCTCAAACCACGACGTTCTCCGCATCCGGATCACACTTCGGAGGACACTTGTCCTCCTTCGGCGCATCCGGCGGTCCATCCTGCCAACACCACGAAGATTGACGGCTGCTGTGCACCCGCAAGCACCCCCTCCAAGAGAACGCCAAGCATGCGAATCACAGCGCTCTCCTTGTAGCCTGACGCCTCCAGCCAAGCATCTGGATAGCTCAGGCTCTGCATTGTTTCAATGTCGGTGTTGCCGCCTGTTGTGAAACAGGGATGGCACCGTAACAGCGAAACCGGAGATACCAAACGTTTGACCGAAGAGCTGAAGCGGAAGAGCAGATATGGCATCAGCTTCTTCCACGTTTGAAGCACCTGCAACAGCCGGCAAGGCTTGACGACGTTGCAAAGCACGAGTGCATGCCCCTCCTGGCTAGCATGCTCCTGGAAGATCTTGCTGAGTTCGACTGGACCTGTCGAAGGCACTGCAAGAATCAAGTATGTCACTGAAAGAGCGAAAGCAGGTTTGCTTGCTGCTAGGAGGCTGGTGGTGCCAGCTTGGCGGACCTCAGGATCGCACGGATCCAATAGCTAACCCCACATTTTAGTTGCCGTGCTCTCTGTTAGCGCATGCTACGCAAAGAACACTCGAGCTTCTGCCTGTCGGCTCCAATGCACAGGACACGCAAACGGCAGTCCAAGCTGCTTTCTCCAGCAACGCATCCGCTTCAGTCTCCGCGGCCTTTGGGCGAGGACGGGCCCAACTTGGGGAAGGTCGTGCACCCAGACTTTTTCGGTGATTGTGCCCTGGAGCCAAAGACTTCTGTGTAACAGGTACGATGGTCTGATGACTCGGTGAGTTCGACTGGTGGCAGAAGCAGCAACCTGCAACAGCGCGGCCTGCTGCGCGGTGTTGACGTGGTTGTGCATGACATCGAAGCGAATTTGACATACCTTCTTCCAGGAAAAGTCGACATGAGAAGTAACATTTGCTACGCAGTCACCAGAAGAGGGCAGATTGGCAACATGTTGCAACACTCTGAAGTTACCTCCTTGGCCGTCTCCAGCTTATTGTCAGTCACGCGTGCTTTGACCGAGGCATTACACAAGTCTCTTTCTTCTGATATCTTCTGATGTTGGGAAACGTCATCAGTGTACCGAACAAGAGCATGGAGAGCGCAGCTCGCGCCCGACAGACTGTAAGTGCCACCAAGCAGCATCCATCACTCGGCGAACGAGCCAATTCATCGAGTAATTCTCAAATTGCTTTGGGTTCGCAAACTGCAGGGCGTGGATGGTCTCGTTCACTCCAGACGGGATGGGCACGAATGCCTCGGTTGAAATTGAAGCATGCGGTGAGCAGTCTCGCCTGCTCCATCCTGCTCGGCGTGCCGTGTGCCATCTTCTCACATAATCCGCTTCTCATCCAGGTGGCCGCGTAGTGAGGAGGCCCGGCTGCATACCACGCAACGCTCGCAGTCCCTGCAAGATTCCCTTCTGCAAGCAAGCAAGTAACTGTAGATACTGTAACTCTAAACATATGATCTGCAGGTTGCAAGCAAGTGTTCATGGCAATGTCTGAAAGTCATTAGCACTGGCAAGGATAGTTGGGCCTTGGGGACGGCCCTCACCCGGATGGTGCAGCTGCTGAACCTCACTACATCGACATCTCTGCAAGTCAGGAGTTTGAAGTGACCACAGCACTGCGCAGCACAGCAAACGGCTCGGAGATCCGAGGGACATAAACGGCATTGGTGCGATAGAGGGCTATCGACCTTTCCCAATGGCCCTGGACCTGCGGCCACGGGGGAAAGTAAGAACCGCATAAAGCCGTACGTCGTAGAGCCTACATCCTGAGCACCTCCTTGCACTAGGCAGTCTGCGTTTCAAGGTATGCCAGGCCCGGTTCCGAAATCCAAAACCCAGTGTGGAAGCTCCAACGGTCGATGTTTGGATACACTCTGATTACGGCTCCGTTGTGTAAAACTCCATCGTGGTAACCGAACCGGTTGATGTTTGGATGCCAGGTCCGGCGACGACACGCGGATTCTTTGTGGACATCGACCCACGTGCATTTCTTCGCAGTGATGCAAACGATAGCCTCCCCCCGTGCAAAGAGCAAAAAACCTGCCAACGACTCCCGTATCATTGTGCCGAACACCCCAAGCCCGAGAGCACTCGAAATCGAAAAGCTCCAATCACACTCCAACAACATGTTCCAGAACTGCTGCCCGGCAGTGTCTGGCTGCCAAACGAACAAGTGGTAAAAACACAACAACAACAACAACAACAACAACAACAACAACAACAACAACAACAACAACAACAACAACAACAACAACAACAACAACAACAACAACAACAACAACAACAACAACAACAACAACAACAACAACAAAAACAACAACAAAAACAACAACAACAACAACAACAACAACAACAACAACAACAACAACAACAACAACAACAACAACAACAACAACAACAACAACAACAACAACAACAACAACAACAACAACAACAACAACAACAACAACAACAACAAAACAACAACAACAACAACAACAACAACAACAACAACAACAACAACAACAACAACAACAACAACAACAACAACAACAACAACAACAACAACAACAACAACAACAACAACAACAACAACAACAACAACAACAACAACAACAACGACGCACGGACGAGGAGAACCCCTTTTTTACATGGTCGCTCATGTAAACGCATCTACGATCAAGCATGTTTTGACAACTTCTGTGGCAGTCGCATCTCCTGCGACTGCCATTGTGCATGCAGAGCACTCCACGAACCTCGAGAGTGTTCGAAGTTCGAGGAAGCCAACCCCAACCGCATGTTCCCGAATTGTTCCCCGTGTCTGGATGCCGAACGAACGAATGGAAAGAAAGGGACAAAATACCTAGATGACAAGAACCAGTGACCACGCGCGAAAAACAATACAAACGCAAGGAATCAACCATCCAGCACGTCCTAGCAACTTCTCTCCTTTTCAACTGTGCCGAATTCCCCCAATTCACCGCAAGCTCCAACAGGCTGGGAGCAAAGGAGTCAGTAGCTCATTGCTCCAGACAATGACAATCCAAGTGCCAGAATGGCTTTGTAGCACGTACGTATCAAACTACATCAAACGAATCCTCCAGTAGACGCCGGGCAGCGACGGTTCCGAAAAGCCAAGTACACGCCAGCTGCCGCGAGCTGGAGATCTATGGAACGCATTGGCTTTCCCCCTGTGCAGCGCGCTGTCTTGACTGACCACGATACTTTACCCACATGCATGTGTGTGTGTGTGCGCGCGACAAACCAAACACACAGACCCACACTCTCTCTCCCACACACCTACACGCACGCGCTCGCGTACGCGCACGCGCACACAAACACACCCACACATGCACATGAACACACACACACACACACACACACACACACACATTCCCGCCCCTTGTGCCTTGGAGGTCGTCTGGTACCTGTCCGGGGTTCCGAAAGGTCCGGCTTGAACGCCTTTCGTCATATCCTTAGTTCTCAGGCGGATTGGTGTTGGGGTGCCGGCGAATCTCGCTCGAAGCTAAGTGAAGCCAAGGACAGGTCGAACTCCGTCCCAGCATACCTCAGAGTCAACTGGTCTGGAGCAGAAAGATCATGAACATACTGTACATATGCCCGTATTCCTAGTGTGGTCAACCTTCCGGCCAGGCATGCAGCCGTCGGCCGTTGCTCTTACAGTCAGTGCCCCCGAACCGCTGGCTGGGTCCCACGCCAGTCTCGGTGCCAGGACATGAGATCGTGATGGGAGACTTTGGCGTCGGGCGCGACCGACCAAGGATACACGGGCTTGTACCGGATGTCCTCTGAGAGCAGTTTGGGCTTTCGGGATGTGGGGCCTGTGGAGTTCTGGGCTTGCGTGGGATGTTCATGGACCACATCGATATTCATGGGCTCGGACTGGACTGGTTCTGCAAAGGCCCGCCGCCCAACGACTGGACATCTCCACCAGTCCTCATAACTGGTTGGCACGCTGAGGGATGGCTTTGCCATCTGCAAGCCTCGCCACATCCGTCGGCCGGAGTAGTATTTGTGGGCATACCTGATTCGAAAGGACAGGCCCAGGCCACTGTCAAATCTCTGAAGTCTGCTTCGCAGTTCTGACAAGATGCTCCCCGCCCGAATACATCAACGTGAAATCGAAGGCCTGGCCTTGCTTCCACCTCGGGACAGAACACAAGAGCCACACAGCTCAACAAAACACCCGACACACAGCTATACCCAAGACAGATGATTGGCCAGTTAAGCGACCACCCCTTGCTGCTCGCCACGTCAAAAAGGTTCGGCGACACAATGAAATTGTCCTCGACAAGTCCCGACGCCATGGCCCCTTGCAAATCAACAACTATCTTGCCTTGTCGTCAGCGTTGACCTCGCGGATCGTGTACATGTTTGCCTGGTCTCCGGGAGATTCCCTTCTACCGGCTCTACCCGAAAGGCGAAGACGGCTTTCGGCTGTGGCTTAAGTTCCAGGCAACCACAGTCATCTGGTCGTCGGGCAAGCGCTTCGCAACCCAAATGGCGCTGGCCCCTGTGGGATCTGAGAGGATCTGGAAGGCCCAGGCCTGGGCAAAACAGAGCTCCGCAACCAAGTCACGCTGAAGGCTCCCGCCCCCGGGGGCGCCCGCCGGCCTCGTCGGGATCTCCGACAATCAGCGACTCGCCGGATCCTTCGAAGGAATCCGGCGGCCCGTAAAAGCCTCGGAACTCGGAAGCTGTCCAGAGCACGGATCAAGCCCAAACTCTAACGCTAACGCTACCCGCTGATCGGCAGAGAGTGTCCCGAACAGCTTCACAGGGCCGGAGGATGCTGCGGAAGGAGTTGAAGGGGCATCATGACCATGCGCTGTCCGAGGGGCCGTACTTGGAAGCCAACTGGCCCATCAGCTCCACTGCTTCGCGAGAAGTGCGGCTACGCTCCATGGCCAGGTAGGAGAGCGTGTCGATGCCTCATGCTACCAGCACTAGCATCGCTCAAATCACCTGTTTTGCAGTTTCCGGTATTGTTACGATCAAAGACCATGGTAGTTCTATTGCAAGATGCAATGAACCCTAATTAGACAGCTCAAAGCTCTTCTTGGACTAGCTCCGGCTCTAAGGCTACCTCACTTGAGATTACGTCCTTGGGGCTCCCGCTTCGGAAAAAGGATGATTCATAGCTCCCACGCGATACTGTCACACACGCACCTGCGACCAGTCGAACTAGATCAGCACAGGCTCTCATCAGTGCCGCTCCAACTTTCCGACCAGGCTCACAGCCCACCTCAGCAGCGTGAGGCGTGAGGGGCTTGACGGTTTCGGACCGGTAGGCTTTTCGCCTCAACGTTCGGGTTCCGAGCCTACGCAAGTGTACAAGTGCGATGGGAAGGTCTTGCTTGTCTGTCTATTTCTACCCAAGAGGAAACTGAATGTGGCATGACAAAGGAGTATCAGCCTCAGCAAAAGCCTGCACTCCTCTGCAGTCGATCTGATTGCTACGGCGGTAGGTATCCAGTTGTTGATCACAGACTATCTCAAGAAAAGCCTTTGATTCCAGACGCCTCCAATATCTTACTCCAGACCGCACCGGCGTCTGCTGTGCTGCCAACCCTCCCGACAACGGAAACTCGCTTGCCCACACCGGTGCTTGTATGTATGTATGTATGTTTGTTTGTTTGTATGTATGTGTGTATGTACGTATGTATGTGTGTATGTATGTGTGCATGTATGTGTGCATGTGTCTGTGTATGCATGCGTATGCGTATGTGTATGTGACTGCATGTGTCTGTAGTGTGTATATCTGTAGGTGTGTGTGTGTGTGTGCGCGCGTGTGCAAGTGTGCGTGCGTGTGTACGCGCGTGCGTGCGTATGTACCTCTCTGTGTCTCTTTGTCTCTGTGTCTGGGTGTCTGGGTGTCTGTGTGTCTGTGTGTCTTTGTGTTTTTGTGTCTTTGTGGCTTTGTGTGTTTGTGTCTGTGTCTCTGTCAGTGTCTATGTCTGTCTCTGTCTGTGTGTGTGTGTGTAAGTGCGTGTGCGTGTGTGCGTGCGCGATGTGTGTGTGTGTGTGTATACATGGATATGTCTGTATGTGTATATATATATATATATATATATAAGAAAGACCTTTCTGTATCATTTGACGCATCTGTCTGCTGTGTTGCCAAATACAATTTAGATTGACATTCCAAATCTCCAAAAAATATGTATATCTTTGAAAATTTAATTAGAATCTAGTTAGATTTTACGGTTTCCAGCGGCACATCTCTTCCCCGCCCCGGGTTGCTTTCGGCCGGGGTTTTTTCTGGTTCTTGCGCCAATCATGGACTGTCGCAGCCCTGGCCCGGTGGGGACTTCCCGTTCCGGAGGGGGGGTGTCACCGCGAGCGCTGCTCGCCCTGAGAGCCCCTGTAGCAGGAAGGGACCGCTTACAGGAAAAGACCTGACATAAACCCTTGAAACATAAACCCTTGACTGTAGTAGTGGCAGTACTTATAGAAATAGAAATACTGGCAGTAGTGGTCGTCGTCGTAGTAGTAGTACTAGTATTAGGACGCGTTGGGCACGTTTGCCCCGCACTTTCTTCTGCAGACGCCGTGCTTGAAGAAAGTTGTTGCTGGAATGGTGATGGTTGTGTTTCATAACTCGTATCAGAAACCTAGGAAAACGCTGGCAGGGACGATGAATTTGGGATTCGACAAGAGAGACGACACAGATGACGACAAGGAAAACTGTTGGAACATGATATTGCTGCAACTGGTTTGGAAAGGTGCATTGAGGAGGTCGAACTTTGGAGTTCGTAATTTGAAAATGGGAATGCTTCGAGCAATTGCGCGGCAGGGAAACCTCTTTTTGCGTGTGCACGCCTGTCACTGTGCGAGGCCTAGCCAGGACGTGTCTGTCCAGGCCACAGCGGGAGAGACTTTGTCTTCACAGAAGGCTCTGTAAGCAACCACAGCATCGATGACACTCTGCAGTCCAGGCTCTTGGTTCAGGTGGAAGGAGGCCAGGGCATCAACGTGGTCATGATCTTTGCTCAGGCATTTCTGTCCGAGCTTATTCGTTCTCCGCAAGGCCTTCTTGATCGTCCCGGCGAGAGATTCTGCACGTTGGTCGCCTCCCACCATTGTGACCTTTGTCGCAGTGATCTTCGCCCGGTTGCCAAAACTCAAGTTTGAGAGAGCATGAAGAGGGATCATATCTCGCCCTCTTATGGGGCGGGGTTTGGTCCATCCTGGCTGCTGCTCCCAAGCAAAGAGTGTCAGGCGTACGGCTTCAATGGACGTCATTATGGTTCTGACAGAGGATGCTTTGCCCATATGACTCACAGAGTGACCCAGGGAACTAACAAAAGCCAAGCATCGCTGACGGTGAGGTCGTGATTAAGCTCAGTTCACGCATCGCAGATCAGACTGCTCCAGCGCAGAACCAGCTCGCCAGCAACTTCCATTGCTAGAGAGGCTCGAGTGCCTACGGCCTCTGAAGCCCAAGGCTTCACATATGGGGTGACAAGGTTATGGCTGCAAAGTCGAGGGCTTAAGGAGCGGGGCCTCATCAGCCTTGCCAGCATTGCCAGCATTGTCAGCATTGCCAGCAACAGGCATCACCATCACGGTCATCATCAACTCATGATCACCATCAATGCGAGCAGCAGCATCGGCAGCAATATCGTCATCATCATGTCATGATCCAAACGGTCATCATCATGTGCCATCATCAGGTCATCATCATCATCATCATCATGTGCCATCACCAGGTCATCATCATCATGTGTCATCATCATGTCAACATCGTGTCATCATCATGCGTCATCATCATGTCAACATCATCATGTCAACATCATCTTGATGATCATAGCAGCAACATCGTCACAACGAGAAAGTGCGGGGCAAACGTGCCCAACGCACCCTAGCATTAGTAGTAATACTAATATTAGTAATCATATTAGTAGCAATAGTGGTAGTAGTAGTAGTAGTAATAATAATAATAATAAGTCCAATTATCATAATAATAATAGCAACAATAATAACAATAATAAAAATATTTGTATTAGTACTAGCACTAGTAGTACAGTAACAGTAAAGATAGCCATAGCCGTGGTTGTGGAGGTACTGTAGCCCTGCACAAAGCGAAAAAAATAGTATGTCCTATATTGAGGCCGAGCCAAGGTGACTCGTAAGAGCGTGGAAAAATCTAGTCGCTGAGACTCGTTGTGCAACAGACACATTCAAACTGTTAGTATCTTTCTCCGCTGACACAGAGCTGCAGACTATCGACGTATACATGCCAAGGGACATGGCACGGCAACCCTAGGCTCCTAGGCGAGCACATTCTTTGCATCGTACCTTGTGACATTCCGTAGCACTCTCCTTCCGATGCAATTTGTCAGGCTTCACAGGAGTTACGTGTCGCGTCTTGATCAAGTGCAAGGCTGAGCGATTCATTCTGGATGTGCAAGGTTTTGGTGTATTGATGAGATAACCGAACGTGAAACCTTCGTATAGACCTGAAAACTTTCTTTATGCTGTAATTCACACTTCCAAACCTAAATAATTACCTCACGTGGTGCGACAAATGGCGCGGGCTCCGGCACTGACGCTTGCAAGCTGGTCTGCCGATTTGCAATGTCAGTAAGGATTTCCCAGATGCTTTTGCCGGCGCAGCCAGATCTGTTTGCTTTCCGCACCAAAACCCATAGCCTGGCACTACTGGCCAGGACTACGAGTAGACTGGCACGGGCAGTTCAGCTGCACACAACGTGTCGCGTCCGTGCTGCGATATCTCGAACTTCAAAAGCAAACGTTGTACTTGGCATATGATTTGCTTGGGTGGTGTCTGCCGTGAAAGCATAAACGGAGTTCTAAGCAATGCTGTCGATACGTGCGGGGTGTTGATGCCTAGCGGTAGGGGCATTGACAACAATAGTGCGTATGATTATTTTGGTTCGACGGCGCCATGTGCGAGTGACCGGGTTTTAAGCAGTCCCTAGCACGGTTATTTTGAGTTAGATGGTACCGGCTTGTTTATACAAGGGCGTCGCGGTATGGGAACTGCATGCAATACGTAACATGAGTATTCTGGCTGAGTGGCGTCATCTATCTACGAGCAACCGGGTTTGAAGCAATGCTTAACACGATCATTTTTGTCAGGTGGTGTCGGTGTTTTTAAAGAATAACAAGGATCGCTACAAAACGTAGCATTATATGTAACGTTCGTATTTTGCTATGGATCTATATTGTCGGCTGTGTAGCGGCAGGCGGGAATGTAGGCAATACTATTTCTTCGTATTTTGCGTAAGGGCACGGGCACTGTAGGTTATAAGTTATAGCTAATATGAGTAGCTTGGTTAGATGGTTTTCCTTACGTACGTGTAAGCAAGATTGGAAATGATTGCTTGTACAGGTATGTCACGCCAGTTCGTGTGGTATCAAAACATCTGAAAAATTGTCTTCGCAGGCGGACAACGTGCACAACAGCTAGGTCTGTTCAGCCACGTCGTGCAAACTCAACGAATAGCCGATGGCCATCGTAAGTGCCAGTCCATGACAGCGTGCCGCTGCCACGGACCGGTAGCGCACGAAACCAACGTACTCATGACCCTGCTCCCACACCTGCAATGCAACTGAAGGATTTTATGTGAGCACGGCATCCTATGCTCTGAAACACACAGTTCAGTCCCTAGCCTTCACGTCTTCCACAGGACCCTTGCGGGAAAAGTCCGTCTGCAGGCGCTCGATGCTGTTGCACGGGAGGCTCTTCCCGAAAATGCGTCGAGGGCCTTATCAAGCTAAAGAATTAAAAAAACACGTCCGTTTACTTTTAAAAAACATGCACAGCTGGCGGTGACCGACTTCGCGGACGGGAAGGCGCGGGCTCTGGCGGCGTAGTGGGCACCCTGGAACCTTCGCGAAGTTTTGCACACTTACTCGGCAACAAGTCATTGCCTGGATCTGTTGCAAGTGTGAATGTCGACGGCGTGGGGCCTGAAACAAATGGTAACAAATGGGGTTCGGCATCATTTGAGCAAACTGAAGGCCCTGACTCGAAAGACCAGGCAACACACGGTACTGGTGAGGACCTTATGCTTTTCGGCATTAGTAGAAGTTGATAAATCTCTCGGGTGTGCACTTAAATTAAGCTGGATGCCAAACCATTTCTGGTTGTCCGCGTAGCCGGGATTAACCGACCCACCATAGGCTAGTTGGACAAAGCCATCCAGACGCACCGCGAAGACTTTCATCGTCAGGACCTTGCGAATACGGTGGCGAGTATTCAAGTAAGCATGAGGCTTGTCCCTGGCTATTCGTGTACCCCACCATCTGGCCCAACAGAGACCCCAAGTTGGCCATGGCTGACCCAGGAGGGGTAAGAGTGGCGTCGAAACCTCGTGCTCACAAAACTGCAGCAATTCCAGGGCTGAGAACAACGTGTTGCAAGCATCGTCCGCCCTCGCACTTTCTCCATATCTGCTATAGTGATGAAGCCTTGCCAATGAAAGTTACCACGAAGAGTATTTCCCGCTTTATTCTAGCGGTGGTGCCGTTACACAAAACCAACTGTAGAGCTGTGACGTGGCGTAATAGTTGCATTTTGGCCAACCTGCTGTTTAAGCTAGCGGCGGGGCCGTTACATTCGTGGCAGATCTCTGCTGCTTAATGGCGGTACCGTTATATACATCTTTACTTCTCGTGGCTGGACCCTTTCCACAAGCTACTGGCGAAGCCATTACGATCTACACCAGGAATTGCCGCGAGAAGTACTTTATCTATCCTGGTGGCGAAGCCGTTACGCAGACGCAAGCCTATATTATAGTGCATCACAGCTCTGAGGCAGGCTATTGGCGGTGCACATGTGGTGGAGCCGTTCTGCTACTACTGTAGCGGCGGTGTCGTTACACAAATCCAACTGTAGAGCTGTGACGCATGCTGGTGGTGTAATAGTTGCATCTTGGCCAACCTGCTGTTTAAGCTACTGGCGGGGCCGTTACATTAGTGGCGGATCTCTGCAGCTTAGTGGCGGAGCCGTTATATACATCTTTACTTCTCGCGGCTGGACTCGTTCCACAAGCTACTGGCAAGTACCTTATCTGTCCTGGTGGCGAAGCCGTTACGCAAACGCAAGCCGAGTGCATCACATTTTGAAGCAGGCTATTGGCGCAGCCGCTAGGCACATGTGGCGGAGCCGTTCTGCTACTAGTCTGGTATCTCAGCACGTACTTCAAAACACATACAACCCTCTCAGGCGGATCCCTAGCATGCCTGCTGCTCCGGAACATACCAACCTAACCGTGCAGCAAACACATACACAGCTATCAATAATACAACCAACAGAGAAGTCATACTACAAATAAAGGTCCATGCCACATATATATATATATGTGGCAGGAACCTTTATGTATAGTGTGTTGCTGTTCTTTTTGCTATTATTAAAACTGGTCTACACACCACAGCGTATTATCATCATTATTATAACTACTACGACTGCGATTACGAAGACGACGACGATGACATCAACGACTACGTGGTTTGGCGTTTGAGGTGTTGCATTTGGGGTTGAGCTCTTGGGGTCTGAACCTTGCAACCCCAACCCGAACATCAAAGCAGCTGACTTCCCAAACCTTCAACCCGACAACCACAACCCGAGATTCGAAGTAGCCGAATCCCAAACCAAACCCTTAAAAAAAAAACTTGCGCAATCAATATTCAAACGGAACATGTTCATGCGAGGCACCATTGTAAAGCATGTACTTGCCAAACGCTCAAGCTTCTCACAACTCTGGATATGCAGTTTGCGCTGCTTAGGGTATTTGGTGTGGTTCAAGATTTTCGTATTTGCTTGCATGTGTTGTTGGCATTTGCGATGCTTCAACACTCAGCTACTTGCTTGTATGTGTTTTGGGCAATTGTGGAGTTTCAACTCTGCTGCTTTTTCGTAGGTGCTTTGGGCATTTGTGGTGTTTCGAGATTGTGCTACTTTTTTGTAGGCGTTTTGGGCATTTGTGATGTTTCGGGATTGTGCTACTTGTTTGTAGGTGGTTTGGGCATTTGTGGTGTTTCGAGATTGTGCTAATTTTTGTAGGTGGTTTGGGCATTTGCTGTGTTTCACGATCCTGCTACCTTTTCGTAGGTGTTTGCGGCATTTGCGGTTTCAAGGATCTGCTTTTTTTGTAGGTGTTCTGTGCATTTGCGGTGGTTCAAGATTCTGCTACTTGCTTGTATGTGTTTTGGGCAGTTGCGGAGAAACAAGATTCTGCTGTTTTTTCGTAGGTGTTTGGGGTATTTGTGATATTTCACTTTGCTCTCTTTCCCTCTCTCTCTGTCTCCCTCAATCCAGGAATGACTGACAGATCCAGCAACTTGCACTGCGATTGCGCTGATGAGTCACATGTCGCTGCTGAATCTCTTCAAGCTCTTGGGCTTTTAACTCGCTGGATGCACTGGATGCGCACCGGTAGGTTTGAGCGGCTCGTTTGGATTCAAGCCCATGGGAAAATTAGCATGCCACCACAGACTGCCCATGCAATCAGTGAAGAATTAAAAGGAAGGTTGACCTTGCATCAACCGCAAAAAGAGTTGCTGCAGCTGCTGCAGTGACTTCTTGCCTGGGCAGCTCCAACATAATATAAATCCCAAAATAATTACCAAGACTATTATAGTGTTCATGATTAAAAATATATTATTAAGGCCTTTATACTAAACCACGTTGACAACACGAGATGAACACTTTCAGCGTTCGTTTTAGCTCAATATCTGAACCCTAAACCCTAAACCCTCGATAAGTGAATAGGGTCGAGCGTCAGGTACTGCATGCCGTGCTGCAGATCTGCGCCCAAGGTGGCTTTCACGATCGCACACCGTGCTCTTGTGATATCGCTGTTCTGATCGCAACTGTTTTTTCCTGTGACTACCAAAATCTTTCGGAATTGCTTAGCCAAGATGCTGTCCACAAGTATCAACTTGGTATTGGCCGGCCAGACCGATTCCCCGGTGCGGCGATTGTAGAGGTAGCATCCATCTACGGATCCTGGTGTGGATATCATGAAGACTACAACCAGTCTAAAAAAGTAAAGGAAACCATATAAGGTTCGTAATAACTAGTTATAACCAAGAGGTACAGAATGGTGACTTCCGTCAGCAATGCAAAAACTATGTGTATACCCGCCGTATGAGAGCCACCCTTGCCGAACGAGTTGCTGGAGCGCACGCGAACCCACTCCGTAAAGCGGCTGGGGTCTGCCGCAGGAGTGGCACCGGACGTTGAGCTCGAGCTTGTTGTGCTGGTGCTGGTCGAGCTTGTGCTGGTCGTGTTTGTGCTGGTCGTGCTTGTGCTGGTAATGCTAGACGAAGCTTCACGGCGAGGGCGCACGTAGTGAGGCTGCCACACCCATCGCCCCTGCATTTGTGTTTTTGTATCGTGATATTAACTGTTGTTTCTGAGGATTCAATATGACAACTTTAATAATGTCCTCTTGGAATCGAGCTAGTACTACGAATAAATCTTTCAGATGTCAAGCTGGCCTGGCGCCACTCCGCTGCTCTCTGAGCACGCTGCGCAGAGCGCATTGCACGTGCAATGCAGAGGCTCGGGAGTCTCAGGAACTGTTACGAGTAGAACCCTCTTCAGAATCAGCCTAAGCCGTCCGAAACCGTTCCGAAGCATTGGAGCGACAGACATAATGACAGACACGAGAAGGCATTCTTGCCAAACTACACTCCGCAGCTCTCTGAGCACGCTGCGCAGGTCGCAGTTCGGGCTTTTCCAGGCTTTGTGTTCGGGGTCTAGAGTCTAGGGTTTGGGGTTCCCAAAGGATAAGTACTACGGCTGATGATCTAAATCCTGCATGATCCATAATAAAGAATATGCCATAATTCCCATAGTTTAGGGTCCTTAAGGTGATGCAGGATTTATAATATCATCGACCGTAGTATAGTAGGTACTTAGTACCCGAAAGTATATACTATACAGTTACTTGGACCCTTTGGGGTTTACGGTTTGAAGGTTCAGGGGTTTAGGGTTCTTCTGGAACGGGGTGGCCTTCAGGCCAACGAAGACAGTCGCTATGGACTGATTAGATTGACTTGCGTCAAGTGCTAGCGATTCGCGAAGTGCCAAGCTGTTTGCAAGCAAGCCTGAAAACCCCCAATATCCCAAGTCCTAAACCCTAAACCCTAAACCCAATATCCCAAGTCCAAAACCCCCAACTCAAGACCCGAAGCCCCCAAAGCCGCTGCCCTTAACCTCAAGTCCTACATCCTGAACGCAGCGTATTTACAGATTAGTCCTTAGTAAACCCTCCCATACTTAAAGGATCATGGGACTTAGTAACTAGGGTTATAATTAGTGATGTAAGGCAATACCGCTTACAGGAAAACAACGCAGCAGTCAGCAGCTTGTAACCATGGGCGCGCCCTACGGATCTTTCACACGAGTCTCGAAAGTCGGAACCTGTGCTTTCTTCGAACATGCCTATGGCATTCGGAAGATTAAGCTAGCTACTTTGACTAGTCGGGTGGCACTTACAGGCCACAATGCTTCAAACTGTACTGCTACCATCACACGGTCATGGCTCAAGGTTGATTCTTCGCAGCCTTACCTGTGAGTGGTAGCCGCGACAAAAGCATGCACATCAGGACTTCCAGTGACCACACACCTGTTGCAGCCCTAATTTCTCCTCATCTTCACTCCTCCTTGACTGCGCCGCGAGGTTCAGTCACCCTCGTGAACTTTGTCCAGAGCGATGTAGCTGCGTGTTAAATACACGCTCATATTCTCTAGCCCTCTCGAGGTCGTCGGCATAGTTGACCCTCTTGTCTGGGTCATCTTCTGCTCGGTTCAGACAGTAGTTGCAGATTCGCTTCCTTTGGACCCTTTCTGCAGTCCCTTGGTGCCTAAACGCATGGCAGTCCCCGTATACGTGAAAGCATTCATTATTTGGAACCACAAATGCCTCGGCCGGTGGCTCATGAACATATCTCAAAATAACCCTCGTCTCTGGCGCCACAATGCGCTGAAATGCCTCAGTTGTTTGGGTACCTATCTCACGCGTCTCCTTGACCCCATGGGCCAATCTCCTCAGCAACTCTAGCCTCTCCTCGGCCTGACGATCTGCAGCTGGGGAAACTACCTCGGCTGCTCTTGGTGGGTTCGGAAGCTGCGCTGACGGCTGCCTCTGCGCATCACTCGCTCTTTGTTCAGCTCGTCGTCCAACACGAACCTCCAGCTCCTTCTGAATCGCACTGGTTGTCGCATCCCTTAGCTTTTGAAGCCTGCGCACTCGTCGGGAACTCGCCCCAGGTGTAGCTCTATCATACGCTAGCCGCTAGCCACATCAACCACTTCAATAACTCCCAGGCCAACAGAAACAGGATAACTGAAATCCAAAGCAGAGCCCACGTCACCATGCCATAGTCAACTGCCAGTCCTGTCCTCACAGCTAAAGCCTCTTCCTCATCCCAGCTATAGGCCTCTCCAAGAACAGCTTGTGACAGCACCAGAAAAGCTATGAGACCCTTAGGAATATTATTAGGGGCAAAGGCACTGCTGCTGCCGCTGCTGCTGATTTGCACTGTTGCTAGCTGCGGCTCGAGAACATCACCTTCATCGCTCGGGTCTCGCAAGTTGATCAAACGACTCAGTGAGCGAATCCTCTGAGAGGCTAAGGCCTTGGTCAACAGATCAGCAGGTTGGAATTCGCCATTGCGATGCTGCACCAGAATAGCATTCCCGCTGATCAACTCTGAAACCCAAGCGCTGCGAAGCCGAAGGTGCCTTGTTCTCCAACTCCCTGACCCATTAGCAATTGCAAGCGCCGAAGTAGAATCCGAGAACAGCTGGTGTGGCTTATCGGGAACTCTCACATCTTGAAGCATCGAGTCCACACTTTGCAGCGCTAAAATGGCCTCTGACATTGCCATCAACTCAGACTCTGCTGTACTCAACGTCACTGTAGTTTGTCTGCTTGAGCGCCATGATATTGTGCAACCACTCAGTTGCACGAGCCATCCTGTGTGGCTTCGTCCCCCTTCCGGGGCAAAGCTCGCATCGCAGTATGCTGTAAGCCCCGAACCATCGCCCTCATAGATCAAGGACAGATCAATGGTCCTCTGCAAAAACGCCAAAACCTTTTCTCCAATCTGCACGGCTCGCCTTGGTGCTCTGGTAGCCAATGAGCCGACTAAGGATGCCGTATAGGCAATGTCCGGGCGAGTTCGCTGGGAGATCCATAGAAGCTCTCCTGCCCATTGCTGAGCTGACCGCAACTCCTCCTGGGCGTAGTCTCCCTCCTCCTCGCTGACGGCAAACACTGCCAGGTCCTTGGAAAGGGGGATCACATCCTTGCGGTTTGGCGAAATACCATGTAGCCGGATCAACTCTTCAATGTATGACCTTTGCGACAACGCATAACCTTGGGTGCACATAGAAATTTCTATCCCCAGGAAGCGCAATGGCCCATCTGAGATCAACTGCAGGTCACTGGTTTTCCAAATCTTCTTGATCGCCTTGGCGAGCTCTTTGATGATCGCTGCATGACCGCAAATCAACAAATCGTCGACATACACCACAATGATGCCAATGAGCAAAGACCCCTCCTGCAGCACCGACCACCACGATGGCTCGACTGTGCCCTGTAGCAACGTGACCCTCTTGCCCTCGAAAATCAGTTGGATCTGCGCTAACCTCAAATCTCTATACGACCCCCACAACTTGGGGTGATTCCTGCAAGCCATACACAGCGTGGGTCAGCCTCCAAAACTCGTTGGGCTTGCACAACCCAGCTTTGACTAGCGCCTTGGGTGGGATGCCATACACAAGCGGTGCCCCCGCCAAAGCCTTCAGCGGTGTTTGTAAAAACGCCGCTACCACATCGATCATGCCCAAGTCCCAGTTGAAGAAGCGGGCAAGCGCGATAGCAGCCCTGACTACCTCAGCTGGTGCCGTGTTGGTGTACACCTCGCCAGCTTGGTGGGCTGCAAAGTTTCCGCATATGACTATTCGGGATTTTCGCTTGAACCAAACACTGTGCTCTTCGCCTTCGGGTGGAGGATCAGGAGGTTTTACAGTATACACAACCTTCATTGGCAGAACCTGACCCTTACCAGACTCAATATCACGTCGAACTTCCGGATCCTCTCCATGTACCCGGTCAACTGCATGCTCAAGCGAGCGCACTTCCTTCTCTAGCGATTGCAGCCAGCGCTCGAAGTGCTGAGCAACTTCTTTGGGGTTCACGGTGTGCACAATGCTCAACGGACTGTCCAAAGACTCTAGCAAAGCTTCTACATTCTCCGTGTAGCCAACTTCAGCCTTTGAAATACTTACACCGAACTGCGACTCCGTGGCTACTTGAACTGTGCCTTCATCTTCATCATCAAGAAGCAACCGCATCTCCCAAGAAACCCACTCTTCACTAGCCACATTATTAAAAACTCCATAATCATTTGCAGTACGAACTTCACCTTGTGGATCCCCAGAATCGACACCCTGGAACTCGACAGCCTCCTCAACGATCAGGTTCTTATCCTTCTCTTCGCCATCAAGCGTCTTCTCGACCGACAGCATGTTGATATAAATTTCAGCCTGAGGATCATCTTCATTCAAGGGTATCGGAAAACCAAGCTCCCACAGTAGCTCCCTGTCTGCACTCGGAAGGTTCTTCATCACACCTGGGGTATATCCCACTAGAACCAATCGCTCTCCTTTTCATGGAAGAACTGCATGTCGGCGGTGGGGATTGAGGTAGAATACTTGCCCTTCCTGGATTGGATAAGCACACCCATAACGCACTCTACCTTCACGAGATTGCAGCTCAAGAATTCTTCCGGACACAACGTCACCATTCCGAAGCTCCTGCCAAATCTCTCCCCCGCGCTTAGGCATGATGATCGGCAACAGATAGTTTAACGTGCCCATGGCATTGTTCCGGTCGATGTGGACTTCCCGCTCATTGTTCACCGAGATAAAAACTGAGGCAAACTCTGCATCCGGGGCCTTTTCCTTCAGTAGCCTCAACACCACTTTGGCAAGCCACGGCCTCTCTATAGTTGCCTTGGTCACACCTACTCTTCCACCAAATCTGAACATCCCATAGTTGTTCTCTGTGGGAGATAGGTACTTTCCCGCCTGGATCACAATGGCTTCAGCCTCCTCCTGTGACCATTCTCCAAGAACTGCTTCTGCCCATTTTTTGAGGCCCTCATCCTCGAAGACCTGCACCTTGGAGACACCAACCACATCTCCAGACCCTGCTGCTTTTCCCCGCACTCTACGCTCTGGTGGACCTGGCTCTTCCGCATGAAACCGCTCGGCTACTGGACCTGGATCTTGGAGGCCGGCTCGCACATGTAGAGTGTGGACGAACTTTTCTCCCTCATCGTTTGCAATGAACACCAGATGTCCTTTGCTAAGACTTTCAGAACGACCCACATATACACCTTGAGTCCACTTCGGAGCCAGATCATCAAGCTTAGGGCCTTCCAGCTGGCGCTTGCGCACCATCACTTTTGCACCGTAAGGTGCAGCGAGCATTGGCTCAAAGCCTAAGACGTCTGCTCGCTGCATCGTTGCTGCCGTAGACACCGCTGTCGGCCAGAGATGTTGTGGAAGCCCTGCTGAAAGAAGAAGGGCTCTGGCTCGCTGCTTGATCCACCTTACCGTTGATTCAGCAGCGCCATTCGTCTGGTGTACTCCGGCTTCAGAGGTTGTCACCCTGATCCCCTGTCCCTTCAGCCACTGCTTGGTAGCTCTCGCTTGGAACTCCATGCCGCGGTCGGTGTGGAAGCGCAACACTGGGATATTCAAGGATTGGCAGTACAGAACCACATCTTGAACTGCCTCTAATACCGTCGCCGCCTTTTCATCCCGAAGACCTGCTGAGAATATAAGGTTCACCATTTCTGGAGCGGCTAAGTCGAGGTCCTCGTTCGGGTCGCGCTTTCCCTTATCTAGCTCAGGAGCATCGCCTTCATCATCTGCCTCGGCACCAACAACATCCCGAACTTCTTCACCGCTAGGGGCAGCACCTTCTGACGCCAAGCCATCATCATTATCATCATACTCCTCCTCGCCAAGCTCGCCCTTGTCGTAGTCAACCCAAGCACCCCTTCCATCATCAACAAAGGTCTTAGGCACTCTGAGCTTTGCTACGAAGATGTACTTGAACGCCTTTGGAAAAGCTCCTCGCGCATCTGGATCTGAGCCTCCAACCTTCACTGGACCCGACAAGTCCGCCGACAGCACAAAAGCCGATGGGTGCTCCAAGCGGGAGTGTCTTCTTCCTGTTCCTCCGGCCTGAACGCAAACAGCGCAGTCCGCTCGATATGGTAGGTGCCCTCTTCGAACATGTTCTCTCCACTGCTCAGCACTCATACGTAACATTTTGGGCACTGCTCCCCACGACCTAAGCGCTATCACAATGTGCTCGAAAAACTCTGTAGGCCACACACACGCTGGGGTTTTTTCCGCAACTGGTCCGTCACTGTGATACCTCATCCGAAGTCCATCTAGATGACGTAGAGGAAGATTTGTTCCCAGCGTTGTATGCCTCGTGAACGCCTTGCCTAAAGCGGCCATATCAAAGTTGTAAGACTGCAACCCAGCTTCCAAAGCATACTCGGACCAAAGCGATGTTCTCCAAAAGCTAACCACATCCGGGTACAACGGGTCCCCATACTTCAAATATCCCCTGGGATCTCTTGGGTGCTCTAGCATGAATGCAACCTCCTTGTGTGCATCTGGCTCCAAGTTTGCCCGAAGCCTCCCTGCCGTAGCAAGCGCATGGAGGTACAGCATCCTGACAATCAGCTGAGTTTCTCGGTTCACCTCATAGACGTCAGCATCAGATTGCCCAGGCCAGTTTCCATATGGGAACTCTTGACTGCGTAGGGGTTCTGGACCTCCCGTTACATGCCTCGAGATCATAAATGTTCCCTGTGGTGGTCCCCCAATGATCCCAGCTATCTTTCCTTTCCTGGCAGCATGCTCTAACACTCTCCACACAGAGGGACGAAGAATGTTTTGGGTGCGCCCCCTGGTAATGTCGAGCTCCAAAACCACATAGCCATGCCCTTCAAGGTGTCGAAGATCGGCTCGCTCACGCTCACCTGCAAAAAGATGGACTGGCCATTTCTTTGAAGTCCACAACCTTTTCCGAGCCCTGCGATTCAAGTGTTCCAAACCTCGGAGAGCATCCCATCCATTGGCCTCTGGCACTGGCTCAGTAAGCCCCTCCAAGCACTGTCGAGGTACTTCCTGGAAAAATGGGGCTGCTTCTATTGCTTTCAAGGCTTCGCTAGTGATCTCTCCGTCCACATAGGAGATCATGTGGTCAAACCAGGTTTTTTCCATAGCCAGCGCTGCTGCCTTGACTGTCCGGCTGGTGGCTTTGGTGTTCTTCTTCAACGCCTCCAAGTTCTCATCCTCAAGGCGGGCTATAAGCTTCAAGGCATCCCTCTCGGTAATCTCAGGGCACCCTTCACGTACTCTTAGCTGAAACACCTCGCCGTTGCGACCCTCAAGCCTGCACTTGTTACTGCTCCATGTCATAGTGTATCCCAGCTGTCCAACTAACGCCCCTAGTGGAACTATTGGAGCCGCGGATGTAAAAGTGGTCGAGGACGTTATTGGCACCAGGATTGTTCCAGCCTTGTTCATCTTCAGAAAGATAGACTGTCCACCTGCCAAATTCACGGTGACCGAATCTGCTTCACGCCACTCCTCCTCGGACCGGGCTCGCCTTAGCGCATGAGTTGCGCCCGAATCCACCAGCGCAAACGTGCTCTCTCCGCCATGTCCTCCACTAAGCGCACACTGCTGCCTCAAAGTCACCACATTCAGCGATGGGCCCTTGTTCGAAGCCTCAGCTCCTGCAACCTTTGCCGCTGCTTGCAGTAGCGACTCCAGCGTCCACACCGGCTCCCCTGTGACTACGCCGGCGGACGGCGCACCTCCAGGGGATGCTTCTCCCTCTGGCTCAAGTCGCTGCACCTTAGGCGTACTAGAAGCGACCGGGGATGTCGCTGAGGTAGTAGAGGTCGTGTGCTGGTTGCCCGATCCCGCCTTTGGAGACGGTCTGTTCTGCTTCGTAGGGCAATCCTTGCTCCGGTGTTCTTCGCTCCCACAAGTCAGGCATTTCCGGGCCTTTTCATGCTTAGGTAGGGTTGAAAGGTCATGCACATATGGGCATTTCTGACCACGACGACAGCCAGCGGGGCGGTAAAAATACTTGCACGGAGCTTTCGTTGACGTAGTTCCAGTCACTGATTGCTGCTGAGTCCCGGTAGCCAAAGACTTGATCCTCGGAAGAAGCGGTTGCGTTGAGGACCGGGCAGCACTGATACTCTCAAGCTCGGCCTGGAGGTGCTGATGATAGCGCTTCACATCCTCAAGGCTAGGTTGTCCATCTATGCGAAGCGTCGACCGAAGCAGTTGCGTTCGAAATTGCGAGTCGCCGCCCTCAACTATGAACTTTGAGGTAACCGAGGTCAACGTCTTCGCCAGCACAGTTCCGTCTGGGCACAGCATGTTGAGGTCAGCGCATCTTTGTATCCACCTTGGCCAGCCCCGCAACCACGTAAGAACTTCATCGAGGCTTTCTCCTGCGGTTGGCGTCTGAAGGCTCTGTAGCACTGAAGTCTTCTCAGAAGCGCCTCCCGGCTGATAGGCCGTGTGAAGCCTGAAGAGAATCAAGACTGCATCCTGAACAACTCTGCGAGCGATAAGGTCTTGCCGAACCTGTTCACACAAACTCTGAAGAAGCATCGAGCACGCGCGGGCATTAACCCTCGTCCACCGGCCCTCGGACAAAGCTGAACTATTCAAAGGATGCAACTGAAGCCTTTCCAGCGGTGTGCACCCCAGCCACTTTGCGTAGGTCTCCCGGACTAAGGTCATGACCTTTCCCCACCACGCTCCCGATGATGGGGATAAGTCCTGCATGGACACGGCAATCTGCGCCAGCCAATCCTGAAGCACAATTCCAGCTGATTGACCCTCCGGAGAAGCCAATGTTGGAAGGAGTGCTACAGAGGACTTCACAGCTTCTGGCGCATCATCATCGAGTCCTCGCTGCAAAGTCTTTGCCTGCATCTCCTGCAGCTGGGTCATGCTCTTGGTCAGGGCCTCAAGCATTGCTGTGGTTTGATCCCCTTCTATGCGTGGTGCTGTAGCGCCGGGCTGCTCAGAAACTCCATACTGCCGCTGGGTACCAGGCTCATGGAATTGCGTAGCGGATCTCCTTGCATTAACTTCATTCCATAGAGCAGTAAGAGGATCACGCCATGCATCAGAAGAAGCTTCATGAGCTATCGGAGGATCCCGTAGATGATTCCCTTGATCGGGTACTCGAGGGGCTTCTGAAGCACTGGGTCCCGACTGATCTAGCCTGCTCGCGGCCTGGATCTGCGTTTTCCGCAGCTGATCATGTAATCTAGCGTTCTCACCTTCAACCAACTGCAAGCGATCCAAAAGTCCGCTTAGCTGCCGCTGCACTTCTGCTTGTATTGCTTCTGTTGGCAGGTCGCTGCTGCTGGGGGTAGTGTTATTAGGGTTAGGTCCTATTCCTTTAGGTCTCATAGCCCCTACTGACGCTCCCAGTCCTGATGTCACAGTCTCCATTGTCGCCGGTCTTGGTGGCTCATCTCCTTCAATGCCACTTGGCTGAAACATGCGCCGGGGCCTCGGTGGAGACTGCAGAGGACTCGGCAACCACGTTACCTGAGGAGCCTTAAACAACTCCCCCAGGCGCGACATCCACGCTGGAAGGCCATGGCCTCCAGCCTGTCTCCCAGCATCCACTCTTGTCGAAGACGCTGACAATCTCGATCGCGGCGTCATAAAGCCGCCAAACACTCCTTCACCCTCAGTTTGCACATAAGCCGCTTCTCCAGAAGCAAACAGCGCCTGATCAGCAGATCCTCCTCCACGTGCGCTCACTTGGTCAGCGATATTGGTGCGAGGCTCCAATCCCTGCATCAAGGCCTGGCTGCTCCCAGGATCTCCGCCGCTTCCAGCATCTAAGGTCCTTGTAGTCGAGGTAGTCGCTTGGGGCAGCGTCTCCGTCCCTGACTGAACGTCCCCGCCTCCTATTCCGCCTCCTCCACTACTTGTATCTGGCTGCACTAGCTCAGATCCGGGGTGCAGCCCCTGACCTGAGCATCGTGCTCCGGTTTCCTCCTCCAGTGGCGGTCGCGCCACACCTTCGGTTCCCTCGGAACCATTCACTTGCGGAGCCACAGGCTGAGCTTGGGAACTCATAACCTGATGTAAGGCAATACCGCTTACAGGAAAACAACGCAGCAGTCAGCAGCTTGTAACCATGGGCGCGCCCTACGGATCTTTCACACGAGTCTCGAAAGTCGGAAGCTGTGCTTTCTTCGAGCATGCCTATGGCATTCGGAAGATTAAGCTAGCTACTTTGACTAGTCGGGTGGCACTTACAGGCCACAATGCTTCAAACTGTACTGCTACCATCACACGGTCATGGCTCAAGGTTGATTCTTCGCAGCCTTACCTGTGAGTGGTAGCCGCGACAAAAGCATGCACATCAGGACTTCCAGTGACCACACACCTGTTGCAGCCCTAATTTCTCCTCATCTTCAATTAGGGTAACTATACTTATAACCCCAATTAAGGTACTTATAACCTTACTTACTAAGTCCCATGACCCTCCAAGTAGCTGGAGATGAGAAGCAAGCTTTATCGGAGGCTTCACATACACAGCTGTGGCCGGGCCCTTGTTCTAAAGCTTCCTGGATCTGAGCCAGGCCCACTGAGTCTCTGATGGGCGCACATGGGTGGTTGTCAAAATTATGGTCCCTTTTTGGGTACCCTAAATAGTAGGTGCCGTGCTATAATAGGGACCCAAAACGGGACCATAATTTTGACAACTACCCACATGATGTAGGGCGCCAAATTGTTATCCAAGGGTTCCTGTGCATAACAGAAGCACTTGCGGACTAGATAACTACAAAGAGGTTTTTGGGGGCATGTATTGCATTGTGCTGCAGTTGTTTTAGAGGCTAAATACTTCTTCCGGCCGCCATACAACCTAGAGGCTCATACCCTACCCCCTTTCTTGAAATGCCTAGTTTTATGGTTAGAGCGTATTGCACGTTCGAGAGGCCACTGGGTTCAGGTCTTGCAATGCAGAGGCTCTGGAGTCTCAGGAACTGCTACGAGTAGAACCTTGTTCAGAATCAGCCTAAGCCGTCCGAAACCGTTCCGAAGCATTGGGGCGACAGACAAGTGCCGATCTGGGCTTCGAAATTCGAAGGACCGAAAGGGTATCGAGATTAAAATCACGATTCTTGAGGCAAACAGACAGCCAGCGATTCCAATGCAGCTCATTCAAAGTGCTGACAGGCACCTGAAGCTCAGACGTCCGCGCGATATGGTTTAGCTGGTTTGGGCTCCCCGCCCGGCCCCCTAAACCAGCTAAACCAGCTAAACCATCTAAGCCCACGTGGTTTAGAGGGTTTAGACGGTTTAGCTGGTTTAGCTGGTTTAGCTGGTTTGGGCTCCCCGCCCGGCCCCCCAAAACCAGCTAAACTATCTAAACCTTCCTCCAGCGGACCCAGAGCAACACATTATACAGAAAGGTTCCTCTTACATATATATATATATATATATATGACCAACGACTATCGGCCAGTGTAAGTAGGCTTGTATCTAAAGTTCATATAGAAACCTTGGTCTTTGGGGGGGGGGGGGGGGGGGGTACCATATATATATATATATATATATATATATATACATATACATATATATATATATAAATATAATGTAAATACATATATATATATATTAATATATATATATGTATATATATAAATATATATCTATATATATTATATGTATATATATATATCGTGTGTGTGTGTGTGTGGTGTGTGTGTGTGTGTGTGTGTGTGTGTGTGTGTGTGTGTGTGTGTGTGTGTGTGTGTGTGTGTTGTGTGTGTGTGTGTGTGTGTGTGTGTGTGTGTGTGTGTGTGTGTGTGTGTGTGTGTGTGTGTGTGTGTGTGTGTGTTGTGTGTGTGTGTGTGTGTGTGTGTTTGTGTGTGTGTGTGTGTGTGTGTGTGTGTGTGTGTGTGTGTGTGTGTGTGTGTGTGTGTGTGTGTGTGTGTGTGTGTGTGTGTGTGTGTGTGTGTGTGTGTGTGTGTGTGTGTGTGTGTGTGTGTGTGTGTGTGTATGTATGTACACGTGTATGCACCCATGCATGCATGCATGCGTGATTGTGTATGCACATGTACACATGCGAACACGTATGCATGCACTCACAGATGTAGCCGCTGCTAGTACAGAGCTGGTGTGAAACCAACCGAAAAATCCCTCTTTCATGATTGAGCACTCTTGTGTAGCACTCTTGTGTACGATCACTTCACTGCGCCACGGTACCGTGGAGCCCTTTCCACAAGTTCCGAAGACGGCACTGCAGGTCGATTCCGCAACAGAAACCTCAGGTGAGCGACGTTTTCTTTCTCTTCTTCTTCGCTTGATTTGCTCTTGTCCCTGATAATATTCCCGACTATTGACTAAGTGACTAGTGTAGTCGCATGACAAGTGACAGTGCTTTGCACCTGCATCAGGGCAATGAACTTACTGTTTGTTGCTACTTGTTTTTGGACAGGCTTTGAGACTTCTGGCTTCGGCTTCGGGAAGCATCACAGTCGGCTGTCGGAAGTGCGCATTTGGAAGGTTGTGACAGGCCTAGGAACACTAGGCTCAGAAGATCAAACTCAGACAGCTCGGCAGCTGCAAACCGCTAGCCTGCCCTGCGAAATGAAGCCAAGAGGCACCGTGCTCGTTTAGCACCCCATATGTGCCACTTTGATAGCCGAATGTGTGAGGCACCTGGTGCCAGACAAGACAAGTGCGCAAACAGACCTACGTAAATCTTAGTTCTGGTGCATTGACGGTCAGCATAAGGCATATTGAGGAAAGGAAGCCAGCCCTCAACTGTCAAGTCTGTGCCTGGTCGATGTAACCGATGGGCTCGGACACGTTGTACCCTTTGGTGTCTGCGTTAGGGCGATAGTCGGGGCCCATGTGGTCCCCCAAATACCGCGGGAAGGTCTCTGCGGTGTAGTAAATCGGCCGCTTCTCGTCTGGCTGGTGGTCTGCAGCGGGTACATAAAGCATGCGAGCCTGGGAGCTGACGTGGCACAGCGATGTTTTGTCCGCCTCCTCTCGTTCCTGATCCTGTAGTTTTGGTGGCTGCTTCGGGCTCTAGGCGCGCTGCCCAACACTCTCCTTACCGGTGTACAAAAAACGATCTCCTGCATTAGATTTTGACTTCCTTTAGACTTCCTGTTTGTTGGCTTCAGAACTCTCGCGATGCCGGAAGATTGCAAATGGGATGTGGGTGAAAAAGCTTTCACTGGACCCCGGGAAACATGCACAGTCGACACTGGAACCAGTACAATCCAGCCTCTTGGCATGCGTCGCTGCATCGCATTTATGGCAGCTTTTCCCAATCAGACACGGGAAACGGTGAAGCGGTGCGTGTCAAAGGCCCTGGCATCGTTCTGAGGATCGCCGTCATCTGAGTGCGAAATCAGCACAGAGCCATCCTGCGGATGAGGCGAATGCTGCCACTCCGAACTCCCTACAAATCTGAATCAACCAACATGAGCAGGCTGAATGGGCCCACTCCTTAGTTGCCGCCTTGCCCACTGCAAACACAGTGCAGGCAGCCGTCCGCGAGGCGGCATCCAGCCATAGAAGCCCGCTCAAGGCACGAATCATCGTTGCTGAATAGGTGAAGCAATGGCTACTAGAATGAGCCCAAGAACGCGAACGCGGGGGCAGATGCAGCTTCGGCTTCCACTCAGGTGCTGCTCGTGCCAGCCGGAGCTTTCACTCTCACAGACAGGCCCTTGCCTGTAGCGTAGCAGCGTAGCCGCATGGGTCAGGAAGAACCTTCGGGCAAGCTGCCACTGAAACGTCGGATCAGTCGAGGCTCTGTTTCGTTGCTCCCTTGCTCTGACCAACATGTCTGTAGAGCCCGGGCCGTGGAATTCGAGGCGTCACAGGTTGACGCTGCAGCGATGGCAAAGTCCAGACACCTTGTCTGCCTGCGAGGAAAACATCTTGAGCAACAAGTCGGGGCAGCTCAGCAACGCTCTTCAACGGTGCGTCGAACTGGGCTGCCGGCAGAACTGTGCTGGATTGACTTGCGCAGAAAGCATTGCAGGTAAAGTTCTCCGTGAGGCCTCATGTAGTCACTGCTGGGCACGTTCTGGGGCTACAAATCACCCTCCAACCACCAGCTAAGGTAAGCAAGATTGAGGTTAGGCCGTCAAGCTATCATGGTGGATTTGGCGAGGATGTGGCCCAATTGCAGCGCGCAGGTGTCGCTGGGCCAGGTAGGCCTTAAAGAGTCGCCAAGTGACAGGTCAGTGACACACACAAGGAACACTAAAGTGCTTCTTCGGACTTCTGAGGGTTTCCAAAAGCTCTCTGCATTTCATCGGTTTGTTGCGGGTGCGCGCTGCAGGTGATGGGGGTCTGCTCAATGCGGAAACGGGTCAGACCCAGGCTCTGGCTTCTCGCAGATCACAGCTCCTGCCGCTCCGTTCAGGCACTGACTGGAGCTCTCAACCTTAAATCATACGCTTGCAACACCCGGTGCTCGACACGAATTTCTGAACTCTAGGATGCAGACTGTGCCGTCCGACCTCGGCCAGGAAATCTAAACATTGCATCTACGCTGCCTCGTCTCGCTTCAGATTCATTGCATCTGTAATATAAAAGTCCGGCTCTGCCTGCCAACTGCCAAAACCCGCCAAGCGGCATCGCAAGGGCCAAGGCCGCGGTTGTGGCCCGGACAGCGGATGAGGATGGGTTTTGAAGGCTCGACATCCTGTGGCAGATCGCAGTTTCTCACACCTTCCCAAAGTGATCCCGGGGCCCGGACACGGGCACCCCTGCCGGCCATGATGCTGCAAGCAGCCCTGGGAATCCGGTGCTGCCAGCAACCTGCCAAGGCAGAGGGCGAAGGTGTGATGCTTCTGAGGCCGCCTCAGGCCACGCATCTAGTCGTCGCTCACAAACAGGCACCTGGTAAACAGCTTGCGAAGCGTCGTCGGCGCTGAAGCCCTCAGCTCATGTCAAGGGATCGATACACTTATGGCACGCATGGCACGTGGCCAACGGGGGGGGGGGGGGGGCTTTCATGACCGTTCGGGAAGCATTGGGTAGCTGCTCACACTTGGCCCCTGGCGGCGTAGGCCGCGGCCTGAGGCTGGCGGTGCAAAACTCACGATGCTCACATTGCGACATACAAGCCCCGAGGACAAGACGAAGTGCGCTGCAGAAGCCAGCGTTTCGTTGTCCCTGCCGCCTGTGCCAACACAACAAGCCCATCCACAAATCACGGCACACAATGTAAGAAAAGACTCGCAAGAGGCGGGAAAGTCGCGCACCTGTCAAGTTCAGGACGGCCTGCTCCACCTCACGTGTGCTATGCCGCACCAGAAACGCTGCATCTGCCAGCTTGCTTCCACCGTGCGCCTATGCTTACGGGTGAAGGGGGCGGGTGATGCTGTTTGCCCTTCACAAGACGTCCTCCATGAGAGCACACACATGCAAGAAGCAAAAGAGGCGATAACAAAACCCCGCAAGGCCACACGGCACAGCCGGCTCTGCCTTCTGCACAAGCGAAGCGGTGTCGTTTCCATCCTGCAGCTGCTAGACTGCTAGACCGCGGCACAAGTACAAGCTGTGCGCTCTTTATGCTCTTTTCGGTGGAAAGCTGACCATCCAAGCAGGTCATGAAGCCCAAACTAGATCTGTGCATCTAGTTTTTCTGGACCTAGCGAAACACTCTGCTCTCCACTTCCCGAGCACCCGGCCCTGAGTGCCCTCCAGGCCGAGAGAGCGGCAACCGGCGTGACCGCAAGGTGTTGAGAGCCTCGGAAACAACCCGGGCGCATAAATCAAAACAACAGTCACACCAAAAACAAGCACGTAAACAAACTTCCGGTAAGGAATATTCCTGTCGGACCCCCTCTACTACCGCTACCGCCACCGCTACTGCTATTAAGTTACCACTACTACTACTACTACTACTACTACTACTACTACTACTACTACTACTACTACTACTGCTACTACTACTACTTACTACTACTACTACTCCTACTCCTACTGCTACTGCTACTGCTACGGCTACTGCTACTGCTACTGCTACTGCTACTACTACTACTACTACTACTACTACTACTACTACTACTACTACTACTACTACTACGACGAATACGACTACGACTACGACTACGACGACTCCTACCACTACTGCTGCTGCTACTACTACTACTCCTGCTGCTGCTACTACTACTACTACTACTACCACTCACTACTACTACGACCACTCCGACCACGTTGATCGCCATTAATGGATTAATAAAACCCTATGTATACATACATACATACATACTTCTTCCGTCGCCACGAGAGAGTGTCTCGCGTTGCAAAGGGCGGCTCTGCCGGCTTCTCAATGGAGGCATGCCTTGTTTCAGCACCCCTGGTCCGTCCCTCCAAGCCACAAAGCCTGATACATACATACATACATACATACATACCATGCATACATACATACACCAGTTCGTCAGACGACCTGTAACTTAATATGTCAAGCACTGGCACTCCCATGCCCCTGTAGACTCCTCTCGCAGAAAGGTCCCGAAAGACCGTAGTGTGTACATTGATTCCCGGAACTTAATTACTCTGCCACGCTGGCCACGTAAAATAGATCTCCGCCCTCGCCACTTCTCCGCTGCAAATGCTCATGCTACTGAAAAAAACCATTTGCTCCTCGAAACTTTTGTCCGGGGATGTATCCCTACTGCTGCTACCCCCACCAAGACCACGACCCACCACCGCCACCACCACAACGTCGATGACACGTGCCAGACAGCTTGAATCTCCTCTTACCAGGCTCACCCGGGTGTTGTCCCATATCTGTCCGAATCTATGTTCCGCTGCCAAGCTGCCGATCGTCCACATGCCTGCGGCCTGTACATTACCCAAGCTGAACATGCTCAGGGTTGCGTCTCTTCAATGAAGAACATGGTTGGCGCAGTTCACGGTCAGCCGCTCGGCAGAACTTCAGAGATTGAAGCCTCGTCCCTTCTCCGCTGAGCTCGCTTCACCTCGGAAGTTTCGGGCTGCTAAGTTGAATGTGTTCAGCCAGGCTGAACCTGTCTGAGGATGTGGCAGCAGCTTGGATCGAAGCAACTTGAAAGATGGAACTGTCTGCAGCCTTTGGCGAGAGCTTGGTAGCAACGGCATCTACAAAGCATACGGCATACGGCATGTGCATCTATGTGCGCCACCCAGCATGCCAATGCTGTCACATCACCCGGACCCGGCCGAAAGAAATGCACCGCAGTCGACGCTTTTGCATTCTTACTTTTTCAACGCCAAACATCATCCCACTGCACATCATGTGTGCTTACAGCCAAAGCGGTGTCTTTGCCCTACAATGGGCAACCACAACGGGAAGTGTGGATGAACCTTCAAGGCCAGTTCTGCAGACTCCCAAAATTCAAGAAGCATAGCATACGTGTACGGAATCTCGTGAAACGTCTTCAAGTATGGACTAGATATCCGGGTGTTCACAAGCAGCGGTGCCTGGCTGGTCAGAAAGGCAGCCTGGCTGACGGAAGTGGTGGTCTCCGAGGATCGGTTCTGTCCCTAGAGCGACTAGCCTACTGCCAACTACATGAGAGGCATCGTCGAAAAATGCATCATGCGTAATTTGTCACGGCGCCCTGTCTGAGAAGGTCACTTCCTCACAAGGTCATTCTGAATAAGTTTGCTATGAGCGCGGCCATCCCCATTGCGATCGCTCCGTTAGTTTCGACAATTCCTACTGCGACTCCACTAGACATCTTCCCATCCCGCCCCATGACTTTTCCCTGCGCCTGGCCAAGAACCATGGAGGCATGCTTCAGGGAGGTGCCGTCCCGTGCCATCTGCACCGCTGCCACCTCGAAGTCTAGTGAGCCCAGCGCAATTTGAACAAGTCTCTTGGCGGAGTTAGGGTGTCGTGTCTTCTATGTTCTTGTATGTCGAATTGTATGTTTGCGCTGACCTGCCTGGACTATCCTAGACTGAGGCTCAGGACACCGCCAGCTCCCACAGCTCAGCTCCAACGCAAACGGCCAACGGCGACAGCAGCGCCCTTGTAATGTGCAGTGGATTCGGAGTGTGATCTGCCATGTGTCCTAGTCCTAGCAGTTTCGTCATATTTCGTCATCACCACTATCATCTTCATCGTCGTCGTCATCGTAATCACCAACCGCATCAAAGACGAAGAACAGCAGCATCCTCGCCATGCAGCAAAACAGCAGTGGGTGAAAGAGAGCGGCCACTCAGAACGATCACATCTACAATGCACAAACCTGACGCTGAAAGATTGAGGCCCGACGTATCGTGCTCCAGGCCAGGATCTTCGTCTCCTACTGTCGCGCGAAGGGCCTAGGAAAAGCTGCAGCTGCTGCTTATGTATGTACCGTCTGCATGCTTGTCAGAAGTACAGTGATTGGTCTTGTTGATGTCAGTATGATCACAGGGCAACATCATGTTGCCACTTGCATGATGCTCGGCCACAAAGAAGGAACCCGGCATGAAAGGTTGCGAAGCCTCGACTGAGGTTAGAGCGGAGGCCAGCGGCGTCGTTAGGTCACCCTCCCAGGAGAACCGCCCCATAAACACAGCGAAAGCCAAACCTGACTCCGTGCATCTTTGCAGACATTGTTCGCTTGAGCTTGGGACCGAGTTGTACGGCCGTTGGCCAATATCTATATCTAGCCTATTCGAGTAAAACCTCCGTGACAAGCAGTTCCGAAAAAGCAGCATAATCTCCAGGAAACCACGGCTTGTCTCCGGGGCGGCGGCTCAACTGCTGCATGTCCGTGCCGTTCAAGGCTCCTCAGATCTTCGACGCGAGTTTCCGCGACGCGGCTGGAGCCCTGCGGATCGTCAGCTTCGGCTCAGGAAGCGGCCCAAGACGGGAGCCACGTCAGAGCTGAAGGAGCCTGGGCTGTCGGAGGCCTGCAGTGATAGCGATCGCAATAGAATCTTGGCGGGAGGAAATGCACCAACCTGCATCTGCCTCTGATACGGCCTGCAGCACCACGCTGTACTGAGCCATGTCAAATCCCGTCGCCAAAGCCTTGGATGCCACGTCGTACAATGGTGCTTACACAACAAGGCGTAAAGAAATGGGGGCACTCTTGGATGCAATGCCAGCAAAATCAGGTGGACCGGTAATTCCGGTGCTGGAACTTGATAGCTGCATCGCTTTAATCTAGAACAGGTCTGGTATCTCATGCTTCCCCATGTAACCACTGCCGAAAATAATCCGGAACGAACATGACTTCGGCAGAAAGATGCAGAATACCTTCGTTTGTCACGGCGAGTCGTCGTGCCACGATTCCCTTGGATTGCTGCTGCTAGACAGCTCTTCGTTTTCAGTAGTTCTTTGTTGGTCGGTTGTTCTGGTGGCCACGACGGTGGCAGGGCTGGCGGTTGTGGTGGCGTGGCGGTGATGTAGTATCTGTAGAGTCGTAGCGGTAAGCAGTAGCAGTGGCAGCAGCAGTAGCAGCAGGAGTAGCAGCAGCAGCAACCGTGGCAGTATCAGTAGTAGTCGTAGTAGTAGTAGTCGTCGTCGTCGTCGTCGTCGTGATCGTCGTTGCCGTAGTAGTAGCAGCAGTAGTACTAGGGGAGTAGGAGTCGGAGCAGGAGTAGTGGTAGTCGCAGCAGTAGTAGCAGCAGCAGTAGCAGTAGCAGTAGCAGTAGCAGTAGCAGTAGCAGTAGCAGTAGCAGTAGCAGCCGTAGCAGCAGTAGTAGTAGTAGTAGTAGCAGCAGAAGTAGGAGGAGCATGGGAGAAATGGCAGCGGCAGCAGCAGCAGTTACCTTGGCTAGAAGCTGCTAGACTACCAGAAATAGCAGCAGTTCAGCAGTGTCTCTCACGTCCTTGGCTCCCCCCACTTGAGACCAGGCGGCTCCTGCTCGCGCAGCCTCGACGGTCGTAAGTTGAAACGAGATGGCGATGGCCTTCCGACGTCTTCGAGAAAGCTGACGGACAGGGAGAGACAGGCATGAGATATCATGAGATGGCATGAGTCGACACCTGCACCAGCCGGGTGCGTCATGCAGGCCTCACCCTCCCCGAGACACTTCAAACCTACGTGAAGCGAGGCGCCTGCGAAACAGCGCAGCGTGCAGATGCCTGTTAGTTCAGCAACCCCCGAACATCAAGACCGACCACGCAACTACACTGAGACTTCAGGCCGCCTCCGCACTAGGCAACGCTGCTGCCACGGCGGCCGCCACGGAGTTCGGACCTGCGACGGCCCCCGCCATTTGGGCCGACATTCTTGGAGCTGTCGCACGCAAGAGGCCACGGCTTCTCCTCTGCACCGGCACCTGGGACGGCAGGAGATAAGGATCCCATCTCCTACTTTAGAGTAGTGTGGCATCGTGCAGAGTGATTCTTTATCCAGCACGAGAACTTCGCCTGTTCCTTTGTAATTATCAAGCCGATAAGCTGAACGAGCGGCTGTCATAGATGAGACGATCGTCAAGCTTGGGTCAAGGCTCTCGTGCAGTCATGCGTCAGAGCCTACCGTGGACTGTTTGACGATCGATAGCACCCATGTACTGCGCAGCTTTGCAGCGCTTTTGTGCCAGCTAGGGTCGCAATGCTTTCCGGGTGAGCCAGCAGACTGGTCCAGCCTGTACTCGCACTGCGCCAGCCGAGCAGCGCTGGTGCATTAACCGCAATTCCGAGCGCAAGAAAGAGTACTCCAAGCTGCCTAACACGATGTATCTGGGCACACTCTAGGAAGCAAGAGGCCTTCGCCTCTCTCGCTACATAAGCCCCTGCATCCCGAGGAGGTAGGCAGGTACATAGGGCAAACAGATAGACAGGCCTGCTGGTATTGCGGAGTAGGTGGATAGATGAACAGTGTTTCAATTGAAGTGCGGATCCACCTACAGATATGCATGCCCACATACATACATACTTACACACATACATACGTACATGCATGGCATAGGCTTTTGCACATACCGCATACATGTATGTCTGCACATATGCATAAGTCCAGACATATGTGCACATCCTCTGTACTTGCACATGTTGCACAGTCCATTCGATCATCTAACCTGCGAATTGCACGTACCCGCTGCTGACGTACGCCATAAGCAGGCGATGATTTCTTCTGAGCTCGGCTACAGTGCGCCCAGAGCTATGCACGTCCTACGAAGGTGGTGTCGGCTGTGACCTCAGATCCGCATATGTTTCACGCTGCATCCTGGTTGGGGGCTACGAGCCTCTGCATGCAAAGCACCGACCACGACCGCGACTAGTGCAAACCTGACACCTCGGTGTGAAGGACCATAAGGCCGGCTGAAGGCCAAGGTGCTGCGATGCCTTCCGTCCCTTTGGGAGTCGAGGCCGCCTGCTCCAGCTTAGAATCATGAGGGAGAATTGAGAACACGGTGGAAAAGGATCTTCTGAACTTTCCGTGCGGCCAGATGTTCAGTAGCATGGATTCGCTGCTCAGCGTCGACGACACGATGCATAAAGGACTTCTCACTTGCAATCCACCAGCCTAGACCTAGCCTTCCAGGAATTCACCTGCACCAGTCTGCAGCACATATGCGACTCGAGAGAAGCCGTGCAGCATCGGATCAATGCAAAAACTGCAAACGAAGAGCCTGGCGCCAGTTTCTCCTGTATGGTGAGCAAGCGCTCCACGTGTCTTGTCAGCAGACGGATCCTCTGAGACGCTCCGCTTCAAGTTGCACTGCTCACCGAAGTTCAGCTGCTAGGGGCCCCGGCTTGAGGCTCATGTTAATGATGTCGCCCTTGTTGACCTGGGCCAGTGGAGCACCTACTTGGCGCGACAGAGCATCGGAGGCCTGACGAAAAATCGAGCGACCTTGATTGATAATAGTGTCTACGACAGACCTGTAGCGTACTTCAGATTGCTGCAACTCACCAGCAGTTCACTGCCACATCTCCTGGATTAGCTGCCGTACAAACACAGGCGGACTGCCATCTCCAGTCTGGGGCCCAGGGCGGTGCCACGAAGTGCCATCAAACCATCTACCAGTTCGTCCAAGGAGAGATTTCCGCCCATGTCAGCCTCAGTGTGTGAAAGTGACCGGAGCGAGACACGAGCAGCGCGGCAGAGAATCAGCACAAGCGCAGGCCCAGAAGCATCCATGATGTCGAACAGGTGGCCCTTATTCGAGACGTCGATGTATGCTTCTTCCAGCCTCGACTTTGAGACACGTCTAGCCATGCCCGGCATAACAAGAACACAGCATGAGGCGTCACACGTCTACATGTGCCCACGTGCCCATGCCCACTGACTTTCTCGGGCCAACGACGGACCCACTGCTTCGAAATCCAAGGTGCGCCTCTGTGAACTCCGGGTCCTGAAACCAAGCGAGCGTCCATGAGAAGCCTCTCTGCACCCATATAGGCTCAGACGTCACACTGCCTGGCTGTGGACTCTATTGGTGTGGCTGCCAATCCCAAATGCATATTCACATCTGCCCTCAGCTGTTTGAGTAGATACCTGTACAGTGGTGTTTCACAAGGTGGGTCCTGAAGCCAGCGCTGGAATGACTCTCGACGAATAACAACCTTCACATTGCGCAAGCGAATACAGATCGAAAACAGACTGTGCTGCTCCACGGGTTCATCTTGACTGCGTCTGTTGGTGGAAGCAGTATTTTGTTGTTCGGTGAAGTCTGCCTTCCGTTTGTCCGTTACCGACATCCTAAAGCCGGAATGTCAAGGAAGCCGATCAGCATGCACCTGAAAACTCCCTGCTCCTGCGGAGATCCCTTTGTCTAGCATGCCTCCTGCTGGTTCAGCTGCTCATCCAGAATGTCCCTTCGAGTGTTCAGATCTCCTGACAATTTGTGCCGAGGATCGAAATATGAATATCTACTCCGTGCCAATCTCAGCCCTGTCAACGCCGAGGGTCCATGGATGAAAGTCATCCTCTTCTGCATGTCTTTGCCAAGAAACCTGCAAAACATCCCGAGCAAGATCGTGCAAGGCAGGCGGGCACTCAAGCCGGCAGAAAACAGGACTGCACACACTTCTTTCACAAGAGCTGCCTTGCAACATGCTCCTTGATGGTGACGCGAACCTGGCGACATCGCCTGCGCTTCCTTCTCTTCTCTACATACAAGTCGGCACTAGTCGGGCAGACCCGATCTGCTGTCTCCGCCAACTCGCGGTTCCGGCGGGCCTGCTGGGAGCCGGTGACCTCAGCAGGTGTGGGGTCCAAGCCGTGAAACAGCGTTTTCTCGAAGCCACTTGAGGACACGGCGTTGTCGATGAAAATTGCCTTATATGTTCAGCCAAGAAGAGCATGCGGTTCGCAGCAAGCTGCAAAATGTCCGAGCGACCATGATCAAGTTGAAAACGCCGACAGAGACGATCATGATCATGAGTATGTAGCCTTCCACGCAGGCGCCGGATCATTGGAAACTATCATCGTGAGTTTAGAAGTCCTACTACAGCCCCACGACCCTAATAAGTTTTCTGGTTCGTTCATGATGTATTTATGGTTTGGTTGTATTGCTGGTGTATGTTTCTGATACGATTTATTTATGCTTGTTTTACTAGTTCATAAAAAAGCCATCAACAAATCATACTTTATTGTCTTTTTTATGGTTTCTATTGTGGCATTGCTATGATTGGGCTAAGTTCCTGGTTTGTACCTTCTTTTGCTTTGTTTATGGATGTGTTTATACTGTTTCGTATATGCTTAGTAATGTTTTGGATGTGTGCTTCTGCTGTCGTTAAAGGCCTTCATCGTTTAATCTGCACTCTCCACTGTTTGTCGTCGACTTCGTCTAGCTTCACAGCAGCGGATGGCTTGCGAGCCTGCGTGGTTTGGTCGCAGTATTTAATTCCACACGAACCCAGGTAGGCACGAGATAATGTTCTACTGAATATAGACAACTGTACACGCTCTTCTTGATTGGCCACTGCAAGGAAAACATCGACGAGTGGCTGTAGTAGGATTCCAAACTCACAAAACTATCAGCACCAGTCTGATGGAACTGCAGCACGAAATGGCCAAGACACTGATCAGAAATGCGCCGCCACCTTGCACGTAGCATGAACTCATCTGTTGTGCCACTCGCTGTGAGCAATCGCGCATATTCCAACAATTATGCGCTAGTGAAGCCACACCACAATCACCACAACATACATCACAACCTGGCATCTTAGCGCAGGGCCGTACACGGGAGACATGCCTCAGCCACAGAGCTTGCAGGCGCGCACATTGCAAGCACTCCGTCCATTGTCGAGAAAGGTTCAAAGTCAGAAAAAGGAAAGGCAGAAGAGCACAGCATGTTGATGAGGCTGTCTGGCCAGAGTGCGAACGCGCTCCGGCAGGGGGGTCCCATCGTAAGCAGCGCAGTCCTCCGTGAAGCATCGGAACCTGAGGTTCTAAAGCTGACTGAAGTGCTGGATGGTGATCGACATGTTTTGAAGCAAACCCTGAGCTTCGCACAACGTGAACATGGCCGCAGGCACCGTTTCAAGCTCCGGGAAGCTGTCCTGAACAGAGCAGCAGAAGTAAACTTCGACAAGTTATGCTTCTCTTGCAGACACGTCGCCCCCATGATGTTCCGGAGGACCACTCCGAAGGTGTACACGAGGACCTCACTGCTGCACTCATGCTTCTGGCAGCTCTTTGGGGATCAGGGCTCTGGCAAAAAGAACGGTGATGGCCCAGCCTGGCATTTGAGAACGAGTGCAATACAGTCATGGACTGTCCCAGTAGGCTCAAAGGATAGCAGCTGGCCAGGCAACACAAGACCGTCACAACACCCCGAAGCATGATCACCAAGCGACATCCACGTGGTCCGGACTAGTTCAGCCAACATCTGTCCAACATGTGAAGCGTCTGCTGAATGTGCACCTTGCCTAGAACACGAATGCCAGCCCAAAGGCCAAAGATCATCACCTCGAGTGGCGCAAAATAATGTTCTGGCGGTCATCCTCTTTCTGTGGCGGGCCTTCAGCTCGTAGAACATCCGATGCCGCACCAGGCGTATCAGCCGAACCAGCCGTCCAAGCCGAAACATTTTGATGAGCATCAGAGAGTTCCTCAATCAAATATTCCTAACGATTTCACACGGCGTCTCGAAAGCCCTGGGTCTTGAGGAGCCGGCAGATTGCTCTGATTTTCGGAACTTTGGGTCATACGTATCGTGTAGTAGATGCTGAGATCAACCTGATCTGGGCAGGCAGGAGTCCTGTAGTTCTCTACGCATCCGGCACCAGACCAAGACTGGCACGTCCGATTCAATGCAGGCGAGCTGCGTAGGAGATGAGAAGACAAAAACTGTCAAACCAATTCCACTTGTAGTCCTGAACAGGCCAACTTGCGCTCTACGACTACAGGAAAAGCTTTATGGCGCAACTGCGGATGAGCTGCAAAGACGCTGCGATTCTGTTACGTCTACGGGTCAAAACTTTCAATGCCGATTTCACTCTGACTATTCGCACAACTCTAGATTGGTTCCCCAGGCCAGCTCTTTTTTGGACACCGCGTACGGAGATGGTGCAGAGCATGTTCAGCACGGCTTCATGAAAAGATGCAGTGCACTGCATTCTCTTCTCAGCGGGATACTGTGTTTTGCATGCCCCTGGTTTGGAGGGCGATCCACCGAATCAAGAAGCACTGCAGATGCTGAAAGTGTTGAACGAGGGGGAGTCTTCGTGTTCCACTGGGTGGGAAAATTTTCGTCGCTAGGCCCCGACAGAGCTGGGCCTTCGAGAAGATCCCTGACACATGTTGGAGGATGGCCGATCTAAGGCGGTTCGTGCTTTAAGGCTTTTGCTGGCGACTGCCTTGCATCCCGAACGCGAATGCGCAGCTTCTGAGGACGCCGAAACCGAGAAAGAGGCGTCGGCGAAGACGAGCCGTCGACGGGAGAGGAGCTCCTTTCGCATGGCTTTGGCGCGGGCGGAATCCAGCGTTGGGATGACGTCTTGGAAACCTGCCTGGGCCTGCTTGCCAGCCCATGCCAAGCCCTGAGCCACGCGAAACCCTGAAGCAACAATCGCCATCCGACAGAACACTGGCCGTTCACCTGTGCTTCACACCAACGGAGAGGTGCACAGTCTCGGCATCGCATCGGATTATGGGATGTTGGTGGACTCTGCAACTGGTGTCGTTCTCGTCAGCGAACGATTCCTTTGGTTACCATGCAGTCCCGTCGACTGCCGGAGTGGATGTTGTGCTGTTTCGGTGGATCGCTGAATCATCTTCGAGAAACACACACATCATGCAAGGCTTTTTCGCCGGATTTGATTTCCACTGTGGGGCTTGTTTCATGTGATGGACGTCTGCTCACAACCCTGCCGCCGCAGAGTTGCCAGATGTCAATACTGAACTGGACAGGCGCAGCTCAGCACAGTCCCAAGTAATGCAATGCGGTCAATAAATACCCATTAACCAGCGACATGTCGAGTCAGACTGCTTGAGGGTGTGTTCGGATGCATAGCAGAGCGTTGTGTGTTGTCGTACATTCACTGTCCTCACTTGACGAGATGCAGGATGGATGCACCTGCCTTTACAGCGTATGTGTCTCAGGGATATCAGAGATAGGGAGGGAGGGAGGCCTTCAAATCGGTGTCGAATGGATTTTCTAAGTATGCCCCTAGCCCCTTAACCGGACAAGTCCCTGTCGCCAATTCAGATTTGTTCCTGGCCTGTCCACAGAAGTAAACACCAAAGCCCAACAAGCAAAGCTTGAGTACCTTAGCAAGAACGCAGAAGGCACTTTGAAGTCGTTGCATGGTCAAAGGCAACTTGCAGTTCATGCAAGGGCGAGTTGCAAACTCGGTCGTGTAGATGGCACAGAAGCAAAGCCTGCAACGACTGGCACAATGTTGGCACAGTGGCGTCAGTGTTCGCGCCCTTTCCACGACTGTCAATTGCAAGGTTTCTGCAGATGAAGGTCACTTAAAGATCATCTCCCGACAGGCCACTCCAAAATGTCCCAAACGATGAAGTCCGGCTGGATGTCGCTCTGCAGACCGATCACGATCTGGGTGCAAGAGCATGCAGTGAAGCCACTGCAGCAACATGTCATGAAGAGGTGGGAGGAGTTGCGCCAGCACTGTGCAACGGTGATACGTTGAGCGAAAGTTCTATTGCACAGGCGCAGATGATCGCAGCTCCCAACATTGCTCGATGAGTTCACTGGGGCAGCGCATGAAAGCCAGTGTCACGCTTCACAAGAACAACGCTGCGATGCCAGCTGCCGGCGACTCTGAACGTTCGACATGCAAACTGGAGTACAAGGATATGGAGTTCTCACTGCGGCCTGGACGTCCAGATTCTGTAGGAGTGTCTGACCCAGACAGACCATTAAAGCAGTTCTGTCAAATTTTAAATGGAGCCTTCATATACGACTTCTTGGTTGCTTGTCTTGCCATTATATTAAAGGCATGATGTCAATGCTTCACGGTGCACTTCACTGATTCGACAACACCGTGAGATTCTGGATGCCTTCCGCTGGTCGATGTTTAACGGAACTGGGGCTCTCCGGCCAAATGTCAGACCAACCGCGCCGATTAGCTGGTGTGTGGCTAGTCTAGAGCACACGCGAGCCTGCAAACAGAGGCCCCGGCTGCATTCACGACGATCGTCAGGCTTGGAACGATGCTTAGGAAAAGAGCCTGGGCAGGTCGAAAGTCTTTGGCTTGGAATTCGTTGGGAATCCCATCTGGTTGTGCCTGGACTCCGCATGCCAATGCCCGGGTTGCGTATTACATGAAGAACAGCTTCCGCAAGCCAATCATCCATCAGATCCGGTATCGGAGTAAGCTCTTGTCCAGAGACCCACAGGCTTGCATGCAAGGGGCTGCGCACCCGAGCCAGAATCCTGCCAGGATTTGTCGCAGCCGGATGCGTACACACTCAACAAAGGCACAAAAACACAATCCGGCTGCATCCGAGCTGTTTCTGTGCAACAGCTCCTATGCGCCGCTGAATGGACACCATGCGGCTGCATCCGACCACCGAGATGACAGGATTGACGGGCTGGATGGCCGGCTGACACAGATTGCTGCAGACACAATCTAAGTCCAATCTGAGCTACTCGGCACACGAGGTGGGGCCGAAGACCACACTTGGCAGCGCTCAGTCAGCACTCCTCCAACAGAGTTGCCCGAGCTGTCCAGGTCGTACGAAAGCTCGGCCTTGACATGCTCTCAGCCAATCTCAGAAGCGGAGGCATTAAGATTCCAGCCGCCGTCACCTAACCCCAAAAAGAAGACTCGGTCCTCACCTTCCCCATGCCAGTGCCGAAATGCAACAGCCGCACGTTTCGGATGGCTGGGCGCTTGCACCATCACTACATATAGTATGTAAGGATGCAGCAGGGATGATGTCGGCGATCCTGGCTTGCGACCCAGCGTCCAATGCGTTTCGGACTCCTTGTTTCACGCGAGTTTGCCAAGCTCTCCTGTTGCAGCGACTTGCCCGAGAGCAGGGTACGCTTGAGTCTGAACGAGCCAGGGACGTTACATTGCAGTGTCAGCACGCTATCTGGATGACTCCTGGAATCTACTCTAGGACTCTAGAATGCCATGCTCTGCTCTGCCAGTCGGCTTCAGACTTCCATCGGGGTGTGGGGGCTGAAAGCGACATGGCGGTCAAGCCCTGCCCTCGTCCTGCGCGGCATCTCACCTCAGCCCGGCGGGCTACCATTTGCCGGGAAAAAGACTACAAGTTCACGAAACAAGATGTCGTGCAGCTGAAGCGTGATGTCGGCTTCCTCTTGCCATGCCACTGGTCGGCGAGCGCTTAGCCGCAGCCGCAACCTGGACCTGGCAATGCTCCGCCGCGTGGCAGGATGTGGCAGGTGCACAGGCAACAAGAGGGCAACTGCGGTGGCCTTGGGAGCTCCATCTTCCGCCTCAATGAGACAGTCAAAGAGTCGCCTTGAAGATCGACTGTGAGTACACTGCAGTAGTCGGCCGAGATTCCACCTCGGGCAAAAGGACCTTCGTCGGAGAGCTTGGGACATGCCTCAGTGGACACTCCCCGTCTCACGGCCGCGGCCTCTAGGACCGTATTTTCAGAACGTCACTTGCACTGTCAGTTTTGGGAGGGCCCTCTGCGTGCAGCCTGGCATCTGGCATGGAGAGACATCGAGGCTGTCCTGGCAAAACGCCAATCGAGCCCACAGCCAGCTTCACGCGACATGCTGGCCGCCTTCGAATGGGCCGAGGTCGGAGAATCGCCCCAGCCGCCCACTGATGGCTTGAAGAATCCTCGCCGGACTGGATTCATGAGGGCGTCATGAGGCCTGATGATGCCGGATGAGATGACCCTTAAAAAGGCAATACACCTGCTCCTGGCTCGGTTTGGACAAGCCGGTTAGAGAGCTTCTGAAGCTCGTGGAGCAGGGGCCGCTTGACATTGATCATGTCGAGGCGGACCTTGCTGCTGAGCCCTTGCGAATCCTTGCGACGCGTCTAACCACATTGCTTCCAGCCGGTAGTCCAAGCCCCGGACTTGCTCTAGAGCGGTGTTCATCTCCAGCTGCAAGTTGTGGATCTTCCTGATGTCAGCACCTCAGTTGCCCATTCATGGCCCAGACAGAGTCGGCAGCGGTGCCACGCTCCACAGGTGCAGCGAAGGCGCGGAGAGAGACCAAAGTGCTGTTGGCATCGCCATCGCCGACGGAGGCGCCCGTCGGCTCGCGATCCTGGTCTCAAGCATGAAAGACATCTCACTTCAGACATCCTCCAATCCGCGAGTAGAGCCAGCAGGCAAGGGACAGGAAGTATGCGCAGGAAAGCTGGCGAGGCATGCGGCGGAGACCTGCGGAACAAGACATGGGCAGTCTAGACTGTCTTTGCGGACGGATCAGAACTGTCAGAACCATAGAGAGTGCTGTGGGGAGCGATGGGTGATGAAAAACAATAAGGAAAACAGTGGAGGTGGACTGGATGGACGTGGCGAAGGCCTCGCCGGAAGATCGCATCCCTTCATCTCTCGCTCTTCCATGGCCGCCCGAGGGCACCGGGCAAAGCCGGCACAGCGGACCGTAAGGAGCCGTCAAAATTACCGATGTCAAGGGCTGTCCTGACTCTTACCGAGGCGCTTGGCCTTGACCTAAACCTGTAGCAAGAAACAAACAGCCTTAGACGGTTTTAGAGCATGAGAATGAGACTCTTTAAAATCTTTAAACTCCAGGCATCTCCGCATGTGGATGATGCACATTGCATGTCACACCTGCTGCTTCGAAAGCGATGCCTTAATGATTAGACAGCACTGTACGAAACTGGCACGCCGAAGAAATGGCTGCATCGAGATGGTGGAGGCCAGCAACCCACCCCCAGAACTTTGGAACCTTCAGCTCAGTTGCAGCAATAACAAGGCAGGGTGAAGACAGAAGTGAGAAGATATCGAAAAGTACAAGATGCACTGAGAACATCTCGGAATCAGCGCAGGGCAGCATCGTCGGCATCGTCTTTCATCATCGTCCACTTAACCATCATCGTCATCATCGTTACCACCACCTTAGGATTCCCATGAGAGCTTGGATGACCACATCATCACCGCAGCGGCTGTAGTGCATGAAGGCGCGCGATCGAGTGATAGCGTCTTCAGTCTGTCATGGTGCTGGTTTGACACACACTTGCATTTAATCATATCCTTCTATCTGCTTCCAGAAAAAGACTTTGAACCGCCTCCTAAGTCGGATGCCTTCGCTTTCGGCCCCATGCGCCCCTGCGCCCCCTCTCCAGGGTTCCGGCGACATTTGCAGAGTTCAAGGCCCCGAGCAGATCACCGGCCGTCGCACCTGGCCCAAAGGCTCTGCCCCCCGCGACCCCAGCGTCTTCAGCACCCAGTTTCCACAAGGACATCCCCTTCACTAGTCTCGCAGTCACTGGTGCTCCATCTGCCCTTCCCCGATATCCGGCCAGCAAGGAGAGCAGCAGACATCGCGGCCACACTGCGCGAGCTCCTCAGTTCACAAAAGCCTTCCCAATAGTAATTAGCTGTGCTTGGATGCTCATGCAGCCCAGGAACCTCTGACTGTTTCCTCCGGTGCTCATGGCCCACTCCACGGCGAGACGCCCTAGCAGGGAGAGTTCAGGCAGCTGTTTTCCCATGCTCGCAATGCTGACGGATCGCTGCGCGGCATCGGATTGGCATGCGGCATACCTGGCATACCTGGCATACCTGGCAAACCTTACCTTACGATCCGCAGTCCGGCCTTCCCAAGGAGAGACTTCTGACATGAGGTCTTCGCCCAGACGGATTGCCAAGGCAGCACCCGTCTCTGTGGTGCCCTGCAAGACCTGCAAAACTCGATCCGCCTTTTCGGACATGCCTAGCATCCAGGCCGAACGCGCCGCGTCGATAGGAACGTCTGCACCCGCGAGTGTTGGTGCGTGAAGGCTCATGTCTTGCTCTGTCAGGCCGAAGACGGACATGGCTCCGGCGGCTGCGGCCAGCTTGGCCTCCAAATCGGCCTCCAGGCCAGAAAGGGAGTTTTCTGCGGCCGCTGCAGCCGCCAGTGCCATGTGTCCTGCCTCCAATGCGTGCGGCCCCGAGCGCCATCTCAGCAAGTTTGCCATGGATCGGCCCGAGTCCCGGATGGCAATGAGGCGCCAGGGCAGACAGCGAAAAGCCGTGTCTGCACAACGGCCGACATGGAGGTGAAAAGCCGTGGCAGCGGCTAGCTGCAGTGCCTCAATGGGGGAGAGGCCGAACTCCAGGCCCAACGAATGAGCTGCTGCCGCCCCCCGATCTGGATGCAAGTCGCCCAAGGTGTTCCCCATCTGCTGAGCCACATCCAGCAGGCTTCTTGACCGGCTGGCAATCGACAGTCCTGCTTCGTAGGCGCCCTCAGCAGCTTGCCGAATGACGTTAGCCAGACCCTGCCGTGCTGTGGAGAGCTGCGGCAGCGGCAGCCCCAACCAGCGCGTCTGTGCATAAGCCACAGCTGTGTCTGCAAAAAGTAGGCTTTTGCCGGCAAGGAGCGCCCCGTCATGGATGCGAGAAAGCTCAACTGATGTCTCCTGTGGGCACGGCAAACAATTCTGGCTTCAGGGCTTCAGCAGTTACGCGGAGTGGGAAGCGAACACTCCAATCTGAACACTCTTCAGTACAAGCATCGAGCGAGGAAGAACTGAGATCCGTACCAGCATCGGAACATCAATTAAGACTTTCAAACGAGAATGCTGAAGGGTCGAGTAGTTGAATCGCGGCTAGGCACTAATGCACGTCTGCGTATGTCCTGCCCTACCAGGTTTTCCTGGTATGGACCTAAAGGAGCTTGATCTTCTGATGTGAGGCAGGAGCATAGAATACAAGAGCCAGCGACTGGTATATCTTTTCTGACAGACCGGTCTGGGCCGAAGGAGAGATGTAGCAAAACTCTGGCCTAGAGGCCAACAGTGTTCGGAGATCACGCGCACTACGGCTTTGCTCCCCTACAAGAAGCCGCTGTTGCCCTGCAAGGAGCTGTGGTGGTCATGTCTTCCCAGCACAGCGGGTCGCTCCTTGTCTAGGTCTCCACAGGCCTGGCATGGATTTGCGGATTTAGCGGATTCTCAATGGGGCGTTTCGCGGAAAGCCATTCGCGAATTACAAGTAAAATTTGCAGCGTTGGTAATTTGCAGGCCCCGTCTTGCGGCAAGTTAAGGGGAACATCCAAACCTAATGATTCCTCGAGTTTGCGGCGAGAGTTCGCAGCAGCCCATAGCTGATGCGAATCGCTGTGAATCACTTGTGATTTCCCCAGGTTGCAACTTGCAACTCACTGACAGCTTGAGCAAAATACGACAATCGAGTCCCCGTGGCTCAAGGAGGCCAAATCCAGGACAGGCGAGCAAGACCTAGGAAAGGAAGGACCCGCTACACCTGCGGACAAAAAAAACGCAGGTATGAGCAAAGATGGCAAGGGACAGAAGACCGCATGACCACGGGGTTCCGGGAAAAACCCAGACCGAAGGGCCAACCTGCCGCCACAATACATCCTCACCCTCACCCAGGAGCAAAAAAGGGGGCTCGCCACACCCAGGAAAGCAACGAAGCCCCGTGGCTTGTAGCCCAAGGCGTGACGAGAAGACATGCCTTAAGCACTCGCGGTCCCACATGACTTCGTCGCAGCTGACAGGTCGCCCCGACGACTCGCATGAGCGAATGTAGTTTGCATGTTCTGTCGACAAGCTGATGTGCGTACTTGTCCACAAGTTACAGTTCGAATGCCCAGACGCGAAGCCCTGGACATCCCCGAAGTCCTGTGTTGGAAGCTGGCCCCCAATGCTGTTGGCGGTCTCGGCAACTGTGTCACCCATGCTTGCCGCTGTGTCCGTGGCCAAGCGCCGAGATCCAACAGAATCGGGCATGGACTGCATCAGGGCCGTGGAAGAGACAGCATCTAAGGCCGCGCCTAGGATGCTAGTAAGCCTGGCCGTGTCGTTCACGCTGGACATCAGCACATGTGTGATGCCGGCAATGCTCTCATTCACGCTGAGTGAACCGAGCGCCAGTTCGGCCAAGGCCGAAAATGCAGCCACAGGAGCCCCGACTGCTAGGCCTGCACTGACTGCAGCTGTGATGGCTGCAATTGGCAAGAGGTCTGAGCTCAGCGCTGCACTCCAAACGGCCAGGGTAGCGTTCAGCGGGGAGGAGCGGTTCGTTGCCAAGAGATCCACTGCGACGTGCGAACCCAAGTCTTCTGGAGAAAGGGTCGGGTCGAGCACGAGCGACGATCTCATGGAGACCACGGCGATACTTTTGTCGTCGCTGTTGTTGGTTGCCGCAGAGACTACGGTAAGGTCTGCACCGAGCACTGTGGTTGGCATAGTGGCAACAGAATCACGCACACACCCCAGGGCATCCACAACATAGGATCCCATAGTGCAAGTCACGCTGCCGGTGAAGGAGTAACCCTCAATGCATTCGACGGGACACCTTGGTTCAAGGAACAATCAGAACAGCACAGAAAGTCTGCACGACTATTGCTTACATGTGTGACATACATGCGTAGGAAATTTCGATGTCTGCAAATATATCATAATGTCGACAGATCTGAGAGAGAGAGAGAGAGAGAGAGAGAGAGAGAGAGAGACGGAGAGACAGAGAGACAGAGAGACGGAGAGACGGAGAGACGGAGAGACGGAGCAAGACAAAGGCAGAGACAGAAACAGGCAGAAAGAAAAAGAAGAAGACGAAGCGATGAACGATTGTAAGAAAGAAAACAAGCGTCGCGACAGCACTTGGAGCATCGTCGTAGTTGCACAACGACGCCTAACATCATCGATGCCTGCATTCCTTCGGCCCTTCCCTTCATTCATCCCTTCATCCGTCCACCCCTCCATCTTTTTCACTGCAAACTTCAACAAACCCTTCTACCAATGCCTCATTACACTTCTCCCTAAACATCTACAAACTCCTCCATAAACCCGAGAAAACCCTTTACAAACCCGCCGGTCAATGTGCACTGGCGATAGTCGGAATGCGTCCCTCAAAAAGAATTTCGTCATATCGAAGTCAACATGAAGCCAGTGTGAGGGAATTTACGTGGAGTCGCACATGCCAAGCACGCGGACGTGCCAAGTCCACCCGGAAGGTTGTCAATTGCGAGCGCGAATCGTTGCGGTACCACACACTCAGCATGATTTCGCGTGGCGACCAACATGCTTCCCCGCGGTACCAAACACTCAGCGTATCTCAGCGTGATTTTGCGTGGCGACCAACAGCCTTCCAACATCTTCCAACATGCTTCCCCCGTGTATCAGAGGGAATCAGAGACATGACCGAGCCTGAGTCAGAGCTGAGAGACAACCTCCACCAAATCTAAGTTTCAACCTCATCACTTCATACCACAAGAACCGCCGCCTCCATGGCAAAACGCTTCGCCATGCTTTGGGATAGATAGATAGCGAGACAGAGAGACAGAGAGAGAGAGAGAGAGAGAGAGAGGGGGAGGGGGAGGAGAATGAGGGAGGGAGGGTCTGAGTCTGAGCCTGAAGTTCTGGGCCCGAGCACTTGAACCCGCCAGGCTGGCCGGCGCAGGTCAGCAGACTGCTAGGCAATGCGTTCCGTATCTGCGGCGCCTGATCGCGCAAAGATCTCAGAAGCTTGGAAGTGGCTTTGCTGTTGGTGCCACTATCAGATTACTTCATCTGAAGCAGTAAGCACTTGCACAGGGACAAGGTGCTGTTTTTGCTCAGGACCATGCTGCTACGGCCCCGGAACTTTTCAGCCCATCCCAGAGACGCTCAAAGACCTGAGTCTACCAACTGCCCCTCAACCCCCCACGTCAGCCGAAGTTGGGAGCAGCTTGGGTCTCTATCTTAGCCTACAGCTTCGGCCTCCGGGCAAGATTTCTCTACGCAGGGCGTGGACTTGCCGTTCTCGATGCGCCACTCGCTAGCCTGCTTGAGAGCCATGGGATGAGGAGCTTGGCTTGATGCAACCTATACTATACATACACATACATACATACATACATACATACATACATACATACATACATACATACATGTATATAAGTTGCAATATACATAAATGTAAGAATATGTGTATATATATACATATAACATATATGTACATATATATGTATATGTGTGTGTGTATTATGCACATATTTGCCTATTTATCCAGATACACACAGACCAAACAAGGATTACAAGACTTGCCGCTTCCCAATTGAGGGGCCTCGCAGACGTAGTGGGTGGCCTCGGGGTCCGGATCATACCCTGGCGAGCAGCGGATGTCGCAGACAGCGCCGTGCGGTCGCCCCGCACAGGCTGGATCCTCGGGCTCAGCTTGATTTAGGAAGCCCCGACGGTGCCGCAAAGCAAAGACTCTTTGTCAAGGGTTTGACTGTTGGCCTATGTCTGTCTGTGACCATGAAAGGTGTCGTCTCTTTTCATCATTACATGTACTCCTTTGCTGTGGACTTGGATTTGTCTGTCCATCTCCTTGTTTTCCTCAGTAGATGCGGGTTACAAACTTCTCAAATTCCTGCACATGCCCACCCGATGAATAATAGTTCGTCGGTCGTGCGGGGTGAAGTGAATGTTCCTTGTGGTCAACAGCACGTTCCCGTCAACTCGTATGGTCAAAGGACAAACAGGGCTGGGCTTGGGTTGAGATATGCTGAGCATGTATTTCTTGCCGAATACTCGGCTTTGGCCATGGTCCAGAGATGGCCACAGATTGCCGATATTGGTGCTGTTCATGCGGCTGCCGAGAATTCCAGTGGCGCGCAGTTTCAAGAAATGCCTCGAGAACAAGACCTGCAGCTGTGTCTCACGTTTCGTTCAACTGTCCGAACAGGGCGCAAGAGCTGCATGCTTCCAAGCCCTCCAGTGACCCCAAAATCATCGGAAAGACCTCAGACCTGTTCACGCGAACTCTCCCGGGCTCCGGGCCTTCAGCTCTCCTGGCGACCACAGTGGCTCTCCAGAGCCTCATACAAGTCGAGGCAATGACTCCGAAGGAGGCAGCTCGGAGTTTCGGTCTGGTTTGCACCAACTTAAGCTCTGAGGAGGTGGGTCGGGTTGATGGATCCTACGCAATCCTACCACGGAGTAGACTCGTGCTCCATCCCGAACGTGGAACATGCGCGTTTCGAAATAACCAGCTTTGCAAGCCGGGCAACAAGGCAGTGGAAGGCAGCGAAGAAAGCCTTGGAATTGGCCATCCGCAGCACAACGCAGCTCGTGGCCGTCTGACTGATAGCCCGCGGCACATACGGGGGCACACGTGGAGTTGTAGGAGATACCTGTGCAATTGATACTGAGAATATTTGGCTGCAGAGGGTCATCCAAAGTCGGCAACGTACAGTTGATGTCCATGCAAACCTGGCTCGTTACCAGAGGTTGCAGACTCCCGGACAAGCTCCGCTCGACCATCCGCGGAACTGCGCTGGAGGACACAAGCTCCGACAAGTAGATGATGTCAGGATAGGCCCTCTCGGCATATGCACATCGGTACTCCACCGGCGGAACTGGTTGCTGGTAGTCCGCATCGCAGCGAAGTGAGCAGGCAGCGCCCAAGGGCACTAAATATCCCTCGCCCTCCACATCTTCTATCAGCTGAAGAGGGCCCGGCTGCCCATCCAGTACACAATCGTATGCACCGTCTGGGTGTGAACTCAGGTGGCATGGAAGGTCTACACAGGTCAGGTTGGATGCCCCCAATATAGAAAATGATCCATCCTTGCAGACATAGTCCTCCTCCGAGACGCTGTCGTCAGCCGGCACCCTCGGGCTTCGACAGCTCTCCCTGAAAATCGCTCCCTCATTTGCGATTGGAAGCTCTTCTTCTTGGCACGGGTTCTCGACGTGGACACCTAACGAAGCGCAGGTGCTTACCTGCGCCTCTAGATTCGCGATATTCGAAAGGAGAGGGCAGCAAGATTTGCTGAAAAGACACAGGGGTGCCCGCGCCAGCTCGAGACAGCTTTCGTTGGAGTTCATTGTCTCCGGGACACCAGCAAGACAGTTCGCAGCGGCACTGTCTGCGTCGCAGGTCTCGTCCAGATCCAACTGCTTCCCACAAGCGTTTTCAACTTGCAGTCCGGCATCTAAGCAGCTGTTGATGCTCCCTTCGATCGGCTGCTCAGCATCCAAGCAACAGCTAGCATCTCGCAGGCATGTAATGGCAGCGGGCAGTGCTACGCAGAATAGCTCGATATCCGTGATTGATATGACCGCCTCCAGGCACATCTGTGCCTGAGTCCGGTCGCATGGCAGCGTAGTGGTCGTGCTTGTGCTTGACACAGTCGGCGATGCCCAGTATCCAAACTCATAGCCGATAAGTGTCGTTCGTGTTCTAACATCTTCCTCGCCCGGAAGATTCTGACAAGGAGGAATGCAACGAGGGGGATCTGCCCCGTCCACGACCCAAGATCCATTCACGCATGTCAACTGCCCAGCGCGCGAGAGGCCGTTGGTGCAGTTGAACGGACAGGTGGAGCCGTTTAGAGGGTCCGAGCCGCAATCCTGTAGGGCTGTTTCAGGCAGCAGAGCTACGTTCGGCACAGCACTACAGCTGTAGGGCAAGGATGGCGGCACGGAGGAGCAGCTGATACCACCCAGCAGACTTTGGAAGTCCAAAGCCAGGACGCCCCGCGCCAGCACCGTCATAGCCGTGAAATCCAGAGAGTCCAGAAAGACTTCAACCATGGCGCTCTCGGTGGCAAAGAGCAGCCTGGAGCCAAATTGCCAAGCCATGCTGTAGGTGCCAACTGGAGCTCCTGAAACGGTAAAGGACTGGAATCCCGAGCCCTCGTGCCAGCGCAGAAATCCGGAAGGCACCATACTCGCGACGTAAGTCGAAGTGTCTTCCATGTATACAACGATGCCGCCGACCGCTGTCGGCGGGATGCCATGTGAGACGTTGGCAGACCAAGTCCGGTCAGTCACGTTGGGCTCCGAAATAGACGCAAGACCTTCTAAAGAGCTGATGGTCGTGTTGCCTGCAACATAGAGAGTGCCGTCGCTTCGAAACGCGGCCGATCGGACACTCGTGCCACTCGGCAGGCGTGCGACGAGCTCAGTCCGATTCTCTGCAACACGTGCTACGAATACACCGTCGCTGTACGTGATGAGGCAATACAGTATTGAGTCTTGCGGATTAACCTCGCAGGCATTCACCTGTCCAGCTCCCACGTCCAGTTGAAAAAGCCGTTGCCACGTCGCGTTTGGAAGAAGGCCTGCAATATCATAGACGCCTGCGCCGTCATCTCGAAGTGCAAACACTGTTGATTCGCCCTGACTGCAGTCAAAGGTGCTAAACGTTGAGCACGGCAGGTGAAGCAACAAAAGGCATGCAGTTTGCAGCACCAGCTGCCGGCGCAAACCCATGAAGTGATGCAAACCTTGAACTTGCTATTTCTACGAGGGGAGCTTGCAAAAGCTAAGCTAGCGGTAGCACAGCAAGGCTGCTCCTCCAATTAGTATGTTTTGTGTCCTGTGGATGCGAAATATACTGCCTGCCAATCTGCTTCCATGACGGCAGCGTCGTTTCGATTCATCTGCCACATGCATACTGGAATTTCGCGATCTGGCGAAGCTGTGATCTTCCACGGCAGCGTTCATGTTACCACACTGGCCACACGATGGTGTTCATGATTTAGATGAAGGCTTGTCTGATGTTGTAGCGCTGGGGGAGGCTGATCTCAGCCAGGTCTTGCTTTTGGGTTGGGAAGAGTGGAGGTGTCGGAAGCAGCTGAACCATGCACTACACGCTACTCTTTCTCCTTGGACTCCTTGCCGTCATGTCATGTGCAGCAGGCTTTGCTCCCTTCTCCTGATAACCGAAACTACACACTTTGGGAAGTTGTTCTCTGCCTGATCACAGAAGGACTGCGAAGTACAGCTCCACTGCTGCCGCTTTGCAGTTGCCTAATCGGCTGCATGCAAAGCAAAGACGTAGTGCACTTCTGCCCAGCCTGTCCTGAAGCGCTTGCTTCCGGAAACGGTTACAAGCACTTTCTGGCATAAGCACTGAGTCGGCGTTGTCGTCGCCACGATTCATGATGACAGTGCTTGGCATCGCTGCTGCTTCTGCTTCTGAAACTGCTACTACTACCCCAAGTAGTGCTACTGTACTCACAATCACATTGATGCTTGTGCTGGTAACCAGGACTCTGATTCAGACTTTATCGCTTTCAGCGTGAGCAATAGCAGCAGCTGGAGTACGAGTGAGAACGAGTGGCAGCAATAGTATTAGTTTTAGTCGTAATCTTGGCCTGTTATTTTGAGGGCCTTTGTTGTCTGCCCAGCGTCTCCACTACACATCCACCACTCCTGTAACTGTAGTCTTAGTCGTCTTAATCTGAGTCTTAGATTGTGAACGCATTCCGATTCGTTCAAAAATTGGTTTCGTTCCAAATTTGGCTTCGCCTTCAGCGTTGTCTGTTAGTCATGGTCCTGGTCTGGGTCTCAATGTCAGTGTTTGCGGCGGTAGGAGTGGTGGTGGTGGTGGTGGTGGTCGTGGTCGTGGTGGTCGTGGTGGTCGTGGTAGTGACGGTGGTGATGGTGGTGGTGGTGGTGGTGGTGTCGTCGTAGTTGGTAGTAGTAGTAGTAGTAGTAGTAGTAGTAGTAGTAGTAGTAGTAGTAGTAGTAGGAGTAGTAGTAGTAGTAGTAGTAGTAGTCGTCGTCGTCGTAGTAGTAGGGTAGCACTACTACTACAGTAGTAGTAGTAGTAGTAGTAGTAGTAGTAGTAGTAGTAGTAGTAGTAGTAGTAGTAGTAGTAGTAGTAGTAGTAGCATCAGCAGCAGCAGCCGCTGTCGTGGCGGTGATGACCACAGGGTGATGATGTTGACGACGGTGATGTTGGGATTGCATGGCGGCTTATGCTCTGTCTGATACTTCTTTGCTCGTCGTTGATAGTCTGATAGTTTCAGTATCCTAGCGGTCAAAAAGACAACATCCTCCATTCGAATGCTGTCTTGCACAACATGTCGAGAGTGCAGTGTGAAAGCATCAGTGCTTCAAGCCATTGAAACTCGACGGGACCGGCATGACTTAGAAATTTGGGCCGGGCTGTCCCAAGAGCGTCGGCACCCGCCTGGCTTAGGCCAATTCCATGCAAACATCTCCAGCTCAGGTGAGTAGAAAAAGGCGTCGGTGTGCGTTATTTCCTACTCGAAACCGCGTCTGCATTTACCGCCAAGCCTGCTGCTGCGTACGTACCCGAAGTCTTCCAACGTTTGAACTGCTACTGCTACTGGTATACTGCTGGGAAGGCCTTCATGATTCTTGGCTTGCTGTATCGCATCACATTGGATCTTCATGTGGCAAAGACTGCAAAGCATGCCCAGTCCTAAACACATCTTTCGCATCATCGGACATGCGGCTGTTGTCTAAACACGAGGAAGCGACAGTTGTTCTCGGAAACGACACTTCGTAGTACTTGCAACACACTGATTTCAAAGCTTGAAGTCTACGGCGCTCTACTCACTCACTTTCGATGTGCAGAATCAAGTCGGAAACAGGCGGAGCAGTCGGATGTCTTGAACCCTTCCTGCTCGACGCCAGTCGGCAAGCAACAGAGCCAGGTGGAGAATCGGCCAGCACAAGAAGGCTTGATCCTTCCAAAAACCACGCCACTACGCTTATTTACAGCAAGGCTGGCGCGGCTGGGGCTAAAAGCGGCCAAGCCGAACCAGGTCCAAGATGACACATCGATCCATCCACCCTGCAAAGCCGCCAGCTTGGGAACGTATACAGAGCTTCAAAAGACCCTCAAGAAGCCTGAGGTCAGATGACTTCAAAGGCTTCGTCCAAGTCTGAAAACACTCTACTATATCGCGGCCCTTGCCCTAGCGGCGGGAGAAAAGAACGCCTGGCTTAGTCCTGGGCCTGTTCGGAGTACAGTCAGACTGAAAGTGTCTCGTGCACTTGGAAACTGTTCCGGGATCCCCTCGGAAGCAATGTCCACCTCCGAGGTCCTGAGACAAGGGAGGCAACAAGTTCTGGTGCTTTGCCTGCTCATTTCGCATGATCTTTGAGCGGACGCTTCTGATTCTGGGGGAACGAGGCAGCGACTCCACTGCATGGAACCTTGGCACCTCAAGGCCTCTGCAAGCGCTTGGTACGGAACCCTTGGTTTCTTGCCTCTACCGCAGGAGTGCCATCACCAGCACCGAGAGCGCGAATCGGAGCACCAACCTGGCAGAAAAATGGCAGAAAGCACTCAGAGAGAAGACAGTCTCGTTTCTTGTTCCTGTCGTTCTTCTCATGTTCATGTAGACTTGCCGAACTTGTCGGCGACGGGTGGACCGCCACTATGTTACACTGGCGACATGCACAATACCATCTGGGTAGCTTGCGTCGGCCTGGCCCTTCACCCGTGAACTGATGCATGTTACCAGGATTTAGGAGGTCCGTCCCTGCCGGCGTATCTAGCGATCTATCAATCCGTCTACGTGGTGGTGTTCTGAATTTCGTGCCAGCACGATTCTCTTGTCTCTTGATCACGTTCGCTTCGATTCACCCAGGCTGGACACTGCATGAACTGAAGGACCAAGTACTACGAGTGCGATACTTGACGGCAGATAACATCAACTGCACGACTTTTGAACGTCCTTTCGATGGCCGTCTCCGGCACAACAAGACAAGAGGATCGAAGTCAGACACCGGTATTGCGCAAAGGCTGCGTGGAATGTTCCTGGCACTATCATTGGAGGAAGACGACACGACAGGAATCAATTCATCACCAACCAAGGAGCTGAAACAGTTCTTGAAACTCGCGTAAATCCAGAGCCTGTGAAAATCAACCGGTGTAACCCGAACGGAGGGGGAAATAGTTGCTGTACGAATCCTGTCAATGTGTCTTCAGCCCTGGCAACGGTACGTTCCACTGCCTGTCAGCTGCAAGGCTAGAAATAAGCAGTTCCTCAGAAGGCAATGCAGCAACTGGAGCTTCCCACAATCTGCACTCTAATCTTGCCACTGCTCGTCGCCCGTGACAGTCTCAGCATGTCTCAGCCCAGCATCCGTGGTTGAATGATCGGCAGTGCTGGTGCTGGTGCTGGCGGGCTCCTCGTTGCGTCAAGCCAACAATCCACAGGTCAAACGACACCAAGGCAGAGACGTCGAGTAAGACATGACATTGCAGGCACGGGAGTCTTCCGTTTGCAGTGAAGCCCAATCAGCGATGTCAGGTTCATACTTTAAGTCGCCGTTAGGCCTGCTATCGCTATGTGTAGACGGCACATTTTCCACGAGTGGCCCTGCTTGCCAAGTCTCCGAAGTCGAATTGGCATCACCATCCTTGCCGAGGAGCGGCTTGAAACATGGAACTACGGGAAAGGTGAAAGCACTTTGAGGGGTTGCCAAACCATCTGCCAATTTTCTTCCGCCTCAGACGCCGATGTGGTCGAGGTTGTCGTCGTCGTGCTGGACTCCTGAGCAACAGTATGATACCAATAGATACAGTGACGTATCAGACATGAGATTCGCGAGCCAATGCTCAGGCATGCTCAGGCAACTCAAACACTGTGCGACCAAGGCTCTTGACTCGTGGTGGTCGTGGTGGTGGTGGTGGTGGTGGTGGTGGTCGTCGTGGTGGTCGTGGTGCTCGTAGTGGTCGGGGTCGTGATACCCTCGGCTTGACAACCTCAAAGCCTCTCCGCGTAACAGCCTTCTGCCTGACAACTTGTATTTCGCACCGACATCCTGGCTCAAGAACACAACATGAGGACATGTGACCATGAAGAGTGTCACAGACCCAGAAATAACCAGAAGCACTAGCTTTGCTGTGCAGCACAGCCACGAGAGCCGCCTGGCACACACTACAGGTGCGATCAATTACAGTATTACAGCCTGCTTCGTCTTTGCTGCTTCGAGTTGTGTGGATGTGTCTTCTAACACTACGTGCACAGGCTTGGCTAGGAATGTTGACTTTACCCTTTCGAAGCTTTCCAGTGACGAGCTCGACTCTTGGCACTTGGCAGTACATCTGCCGGGACTTGAACATCAAGACGATCTTCCTTCAACCGTCTCAGCTCGCGATGGAGTATGCCAGCATAAAACTCAAGAGCCAACCCGCGTCTGATACCTCCCCCGCGGAATACCTCCGCGCGTCTGATACCTCCCCCGCGGGCGCGTCTGATGCCTCCCCTCTCTCAGTAGTTTCGCTCAGTATCCGCGCGTCTGAAACTATCTATCTATCCTTCCCCCCACCGTTCGGGGATCCGCGCGCCAAAAGCTCACCACACCGCGGCGGCACGACGGGGAGCAGGAAACACGCAGGACTGCGGCAGGAGCACAATTTTTGGAACACGAGCCACAACCAAAATTTGCATGGCACTGTTGGGCGGATTTGTGGAAAGAACGCAGCTGTAATCGAAAACTCGTACAGCTTGCAGTTTCTCTAGTTCCTGCAGTACCGCTTTCCTATGGCCCCTGCAGACGGTGGTTCCTGCAGTCCTGAGAAAGATTTGCATGCTCCCTCCCGGCGCTAGTAGAAACAATTACTATCAGCATTAGTATGAAGAAGACATCCGATTGCTACCGCAACCGAGTAATTTCTACAAAAGTGCAGATTTGTATGATTATGCTGAAGCCTGTAACGAATTTGCTTAAGTGTACCAACATCCGAACTACCTCGATCGGAACTACTCGTCCGGGACGAGTTTGAGACACAAGCATAGGGCCTCATGCAAAAGGGCCGAGACTCCGCACCCTCAGCGGATTTTAACTGCGGTCCTTTGAGGAACCCCCCCCCCCGCCTTCGTCTTCTCTTGGACTGCCTCGACCCGCGACTTGACGGTGCGGGTCTTGGAGGTCATAGCCACGCCGGCCTCCATCGCGGGATAAGGTTTGGTGTGGTGCAAAAAATCATCTGACTGCGTCACGGGATGCTCGGTGTAGGAAATCATGCTTCTCCAAGCGGAATCCTTGCTCAAGGGGACCCGAGTGAGGGATGGTGTGTCAAAAGTCTCCCGCGCCACTTGGGGGCTTGGAGCTAAGGGTTTCTGTTTCGCTTCAAGACCTCACATGTAAGATCTGGCTACGATACAAGTTGATGAGGCCGAAGCTGCGTTGCCGGAAAGCTGACAACTTCACCGACTAAGGACACGTCGTCAAGCCGGTCTGCTTTATGTACTTGCGTCCAGGTGCGCACGGGATATGAACATCAACCAAACAACACGACCAGCTTTACCAGCAACAGAATCATTGTCAAGACGGTCATGAGCAACATCGTCATGGTCATGGCTTACAGTGGTCGCCACGAGGACGAGCAGTTGTCACTTGCGAGTATCCAGCCAACGAGGACATTATGGTGAAAATGATGCTGCTCACAGAGTACTGCGATATGATTCAGCTATGCTGGCTTGTCACGGCTAGCACTGCGAGTCATGGACTCTGCGCTCATGATCAGAATCTCAGGATCATCTGTATGGTGCACTCCGGTGGGAAATTCCACAGATTCGAAGTTCCTCCTCTACAACTGTCTGGATTGCCCAAGATAGACGCATTCCCTACGCATGACACGAGGTGAGAACTATCTGATTCTCGAGCCCACTTCCACCTCACCGATAGCCCGTGCAGTCCAACTTTGCATCTGCTCCCCAAGCTCTCCAAGAATCGGCGAGAAACCGACGCAGGGCGGCCTTGGTGTCCACGTTGCCCATCGAGGAGAGTGCACTGACCATGCCAGCGCTGCTGCTCTTCACCTGATGAGGGGCCCTACACGAAAAGGATGTACCAGTAGTGTGGCCGCTACGTGTGCTGCACGTGCTCCTTCACCCTTTCGCCGACTTGGATTTTTGCGGCTATATGTCCGTTTACCATCAGTGCAGAGCGATGGAATTTGCCGCTGAACTGCTCAACTGCACTATCGTTCGCGGTGGTGCTTCTGATTGTGCCTCTTCCTCATGTCAATCGCGTCTCTTGATCAAAGGGTCGACACCTGCTTCTTCATCTGCTCGGCCACTGCCTCTGGTGACACGGTGGTGGCTCCTGGTCATGTTGAGGCGAGTTGCGCTTATCCTATGTCCACGAAGAAGCACGTCGTCCGTGTGGGACTACCAATTGGTGGACTGAAAGGTCCTGCATTTGAGATGCTGTACCTTGGCTTGCTCTTCAAAGCAACCTCTGTCTGGGTAAGCCTAGATGCCAAGAAAGTTTCGTCTGTTCTGTTTAACTCGGCTCGGCGGCGAGAGCACAGAGCCGCTCCCCGAGAGCCAGCGGCCAAGACGGCGCGAGCCGCCCTTGAGGGCCAGCGTGGATTGGAGCCTTGGACTCGGATTCGGACGCCGAAAGAGACGATGAAGGGGTGGCCGCCCGGGCGGTGCTCAGCCACAGATCTACGGCCCGATGGACGAGATGCTCATGCTCGTGCAGATTGATGGTGATGACAGTGATGATGACGATGATGATGGTGACACCCCCAACAACTAATGTACTTGGGGGTTCCTCGTTGCTGTTCGTTGCTCCACGGGTCCGTGACCGAAGACCCCTAAGTACATTACTATCTCAGGTGGAATGTCCCACGGAAAAAATGCACTGGGATTCCTACTGGACCCGTCGGAACAGGCGGTAATGCACTTCGAACCCCCAAACATCCATGTAACAACCCCCTCCAAGTACATTAGGTCAGGCAGGCGTGGTGGTGATGCTAATGATGGTGGCAGCGACGGCGACGGCGGCGGTGGTGATTGTAGCGCTGATGCTCAGGTTGACGATGACAAACAAGCCACGACCACTGTACTTTCGTCATCTCTTGCCACCGAGGGGGCCCACTCGGTAGCTGCAACTGGGCGTTCAGCAGGACCCGGGCGTCCTGCCACGATTTCCAGCGACCGTGGTGAAACGATTTCTCGTCTCGAGGCTCCTCGGACTTGCCCTGGGCATCCGAACTTGTCCTGATGAGTCAGTGTTTGATCAGAGCGAGGAAGCACAACAACACCGAAGTTGCAAGTGGGACCAGAAAGTGCCGCAGTGGATATCTATCCGTGGACACAGATTTCGGCGTGACAGTCTGCTGAGCCCGGCACGTCTCGAGCGTCAAGATCCTTGGCTTGGGCATGGAGCAGATTTCCGACTGGTCAAGGACCCCAACACAAATGAAAACCACAGGTTGTTCCGGGAGTCACCGTGGACGACTGCTGCTCGCCGCTGTTGATGGCCGTAGCGTTACTGCTGCCAGCGTTGTATAGGTCCTAGACAGGGCATGTCGCGGTCAACGGTACCTCTCGCGGCGGACGACAAAAGCACAAGACAAAGCAAGCAACGGAATTGCCGGAAGAAATCCTGGCACTGCTTTCCCGCGGGGATCACGGATCCAGATGGACCTTTGCATGCTCTGAGGCGCTCTCGCTTCTCTGCTTCTTACTGTTGAGCTCGCGACACTTCTTCATATTCCGCCCTGGAAGGCATCTCTCTGGGAGCAGGCAGCCTCGGCGACACGAAGGAGAGGAGGGCCGGAAGCCGAGGAGCCGTGCGTTTTGCCCAGGGACTAATGGTTTCGGCCTGGAATTCGCCAGCATCCGTAAGGTGAGTCCTTGCAACGCCAAGGCATCGCTATCTCACGGCAGTCTGAAGGCTGTTCCGCCATGGCACTGGATGCAGGTCTTGTTGCCGGCAGCTTCGTCAGCCGGTGTACAGGGCTTCGGGCACTGGTTCAGCAGCGTGCCTGAAACGTGTTCAACACAGCACAGCAATGACATCGACATGAACATTCCCCCACAGCTCTTGCCGGCAAGGACAGCAGTAAACAAAAGTCTTTTCGAAACCATGCATGTCAATCAATAAACTAGTTAGAGAAGCGGATGTGGAAACATAGATTAGTGACATGCTGAAATGGCGAATGAACTCGAGCGACGGCTGATAAATTGCGAAAGATGCCATCTTTAAGCCACGATGCCGCTGAACTTCGGGTTGCAGATGTTCGAGTCTGCGTCCTGACCAAGAGCAGGAGCCATGTTTTGCAGACAAGTCTGAACCACGATGCTGCAGGTGCTACATGCAAGACCACTTCCTGCGGAGGCACTGCTGCTCAAGGTGCTGTCAGCTTCCCGCTAATGTTTGACAGTTCAGCAACCTGCCTCTGGCCGAGACCCGAATGCATCCGAACGCCACTGCTGGGACGGGAGAGAACACTAACTCAGTTGAGACTCGTTCGGATCTGGACACGTCAGCCTTAGCCCAAGGCATCCGATGCTGACTGCTCGATTTCAACCGCGAACAACGACAGTCATCAGAAAGAAGCCTCCAACGTGCACAAACTCGTGTAGCTCTGCAGAATCATAAGGACAGAAAGGCTCGTTCTTAAGCATACAGCATCAAGCATGCCAAGAACCAGAAGAACAACAACAAGAAGCAAAGTTCGTAAATGTCGGCAACAACCCCTCCACCGTACATTCTACGCAATCCCTGCAATCATTGCAGTTACCAAAACATCCTAAGTTCCAAGCAGCAGAGTGCCATCGTCCTAGCAGTCATTCTCATCATAATCATCATCATCATCATCATCACCATCGTGCTTCATCATCGCCGTCAGTGCAATGTTATGGTCGTCGCTTGTTGGCACTTCCTGTAGTTACCCGATGCGACAAGCAGAACCTATCGGATGCGGGCTTTTCATGGGGGAGTGCGACCTGGTCACGTGTTGTTCCCACAGGGGCACTTGGTGCTCCGGCTGACACAAACTGTGGAGAGTCCAGCAACTTTGCCTGCCCGTGGGATATTGCGTGTGATTCTGTAAACTGCAACTGTGGGAGACTGGGTGACAGTACCTTCTAATTACCTCCTTCCTCATCCTGCTTTTCCTAGGTAGCCTGCTCCACACAATCACCACTGTGGTCGTTGGCTGCGCAGCTTCTGACGAGCCTGCCGTTGTAAAGTCTCTGACGTCGCACTGCTTCTGGGACTCGAGACAAGGGCACAGCACCTGCGTCTGAGACCTGATCAGAAACTGGAACGAGCCCTTGCAGGAAGACTGACACGAATCTTGCGCTGTAGGGGCCTACCGACTCACACATCTAACTCGCTTCAGAGTTAAGCCCGCGCTATGTGGAATGTTGCCGAATCCGAAACAATTTCTGCTGACGAGGAGACGTCGGCAAGCACAGATTTTCGCCGGGGCATCGACGTGTGTTCCTTGGTAGTAGCGCCCTGGCTGGGACTGGGAGGTGCTACAAGTAGTCGGGCAGCTGGCGAGCCAATTGAGTGGTAGTCGTAGACACAGACAAAGACCGTGCCGAGCATCTTGCCACATGGGCATTTAGCATCCTCCGCTACGCAGACTTCGCGCTCGCCTGGAGATCTGCAGCGGTCAGTCAGCTCGGCTCGCTTGTCGCAGCAGTTTTCACACTCCGTGAAAGTGGGACCCGTGCCGAGGTAGTCTTCGTTCTCGGCGAAATCGTACACGAAGCACTTCTTTTCGTTCGCTTTGCACGTGACGGGGCAGAGCTCGTCCTTGCATGAAAGGACCATTTCGAACCCCAAGCCGTTTCGACAACAAGTCAAGAATCAATACCCCGCCTTCCCTCAAACTGCACGCAAAGGCAACAAAAACACGCAGCTCTGCGTTGCACGAGCCTTGAAGATGCAGCCCATGAATCCTCCGCAGTTCCTGGGCAGCTTTTGCTCGACATGGCCCAACCCTAAACCCTAAACATAGCTTGGCGGCTTTGCCATCTTCCCGCAGGGACAGACTTCCAGGCTGGCTGCGCAGTGAACCGCCGGTTGCGAAACGCCTGCGACAAAACTGAGGCCGTGAGCGGCTGTGCGGCTGTGTGAGGCTCTTGGAAGAGGTCCCCGGCCACACTGCCTGCCCAAGAGCCATCGGGCCGGTAGTCCTCCAGGAGCTAGAATTCGCTGGATGCACAAACGATGAGGTCTATATCAATCGCTTTCAAAGCCTACAGTCAAACCCTCAGGCGAATTTCTCCCCGCGGTCATCCACTTCAGGGCATTGAACTTGTCCAGCGCTGCACTTAGGAGGGCAATAGCCTGCAGCATGGGGGACTTGACACCTTCACTTGGCAAGATGGTGCGATACTAGATATGTGCATCGAGTGGAACGTTCGGGGGGTGAGATCTGATCCAAAAGAACTGCTGGGCCGAGCTGAAGCTTCTGAGAGGAGCACCACCATTGATGGGGAGGCACTCGGTGAATGTCACGCCAGCTTCCTGCCACACACACCCCGGGCACTGAATCAACCCTTGCCCAGTTGACACCCTTTTCTAGTCAACACCCCATATACCAAGCTGCGCTAACTGCAAACCCCAGTACAGTACAAACCGAGCCTTGGTGAGGCAATGGCAACTCACACTAGCGCTAGATTGTCCTTGTTGTGTGTTGAGAATCTTTCCGTCTGCACATTGTGAGGGCTTTGGTTGACTAAAGTGCTCATGACTTTCTTGGTGTGTCTGTAGTCGCTCGTTTTTCGACATCATAACCAAGCACTGACCAAGTACCGGATTCTTCCTTGGTGCTATCCTATCCTGGCATGGGTTTCGACTAACTTATTTCGTGGTCGCTCCGCCAACGCTTGCCCAGGCACGGTGTGGTTGCACGAGAAGGCATTCTGACCCTTGGAGCAGTCACAGTAGGCTCCCCGTGGAACCTCGGTTGCAGGGATGCCTGACACGGAGGCAGTCAGAGGAGCAGTTGGGGTGTACATGCATGCATGCATGGGTGACACGGCGGGAAGGATATTACTTGAGAAATTCGTTGGCTGCCTCAGCCTGCGATGAGTGTGGCCTGAAAGACTCATTCCAAGGGAATTCCAGCTGTATCAGCTTGCATGGATGCGTCCATGGATGTCAGCTCTGCCATGCAGGAGTGGTGGCGCCTGGCCTTTCTAGCCAAATTGATCAATGGATATTATGCACCTACGAACATGGAATCAGGCTTGAAGAAGCTGGTCGTTGTGAATAGCCCGAGCGGCACAGTGTTTCTCCACGCTGGCCCAGTCGCCACTTGCAGTAAAGCCTTCCAGGAGCTGCAAGCGATCTGGAGGTGGACACAGGAAGCCACAGACGCGCAGCTTGCATTTACACGACACACCTTTCAAACAGCATCCTACACTCTCGAGCGTGACTCGGCAAGCCAGGCAGCTGTCAATGAAGCATGTGTCTTGGTCCGCCGTGCAGAAGACAGGGCAGCGCATGGCACCTGAGACGAGATCGGGGCTGAATCTACAGCAGCTGATCCCCTTCTGCAAGTTCTCGGCCGCACCAATGACCAACGCTGTACTGTGCTGGTACCGTGGAGGGTTACACATCCGTGCTACCCACGGTTTCGCTCTGGTCACAGAGCCCTGACACGTCAGCGCATCTTTTCCCAGAGCCCTGACACGTCAGCGCATCTTTTCCTGCTGCAATCGATGGAGTCACGAGCACAGCCTGTCCAGCTCCGTTCTCAGGAACGGACGACGGACGGGCCTGGGACGGCATCCTAACCAGAAGTCACAACACCATCGCCACATGTCCTGTACCGGAAACTTGTCGCACGCTCTCTGACAGCTCGGCTCATCTCAACCACCGCCTCACGAACACGGGCAAAGCAAGGACGGTTGATGGGGATTAGCAGGTTGGTGACGCAGTACCGTGATGGCTCGGATTCACTTGATACTGGTTTGCCGGCTCGCCTCTTGTAAATGCCCTGCTCGACCAAAGCCTCGATTGGGAGCTTCCGCACCTTTTCCATGTCTGCAGTGGTGATATCCCGGCCGAGGACAGACATCCAGGGCATTCCGAGCTGTCCTGCAGTCAAAGAGATACTCCTCCTCCACCTCAAGTCCTCCTCCTCCCGCTCCGACTGCTGCTGCGTGCTACCGCCGACGACGGCTACTACCGTTGCTACCACCAGTACCACTGCCCGATAAGAGGCTTCTGCCACCCTATTAGTTACTTTAGTTACAGCCGTTAATGATCTCGCGAAGAATGATATGTGCAAATCAAGTTGCGTTTAGCTGCACGAACTACCGAAATCACTGGTACGCCCCCCAAATTTTACGAAAAAATACGGCGAATATCTTGAGAACGGAAAATTACTTTGGAAGCTTTGGGCATTGGGCATGTGAGCAAAGTCTTAACCGTAAGTAGCTCCAAGTCAGGCCTTCGACGCAACAGCAGGGGCTAAGTGGCGGTGGAATCGCGCAAGAAGCCCAGATTGAATCAGTAATGCAATGGCTACCGCTACCAGGAGCACAAACACTACCACTACAACGACCACTCCTACTCCACCCTGCTCCTTCTCCTCCACCGGCCCTACTGCTGCTACACTCTGACCACTACCGCAGCTAGCACCGTGACCGCCAGCACCGCGACCGCCACAACAGCTCCGCCGACGATGACGCAGAACGTGCTGCCTGATTCTGGCAACATATTTAACGCGTAAGCGTAGCGGCGACGTAGCGACGGCATACCCGAGCTGCTGCAAAGAGGCATTGCTAAAAAGTTGAATCATCGATTCTTCTACGACGTGCAAAACTGCACAATCTCCATGTCAGTTTGGAGCTCCTGCGGTCTTGGAGAAGCCGCTGCCACAGCCATCATTGCAGTTGGTCCCCGGGCTCGGGCTGAGAAGGATCCCACTCAAGGCCAGAAGATACCAGTCTGCGTAGACCTGGCTGAGGCCGACAATCCTAGCAATTGAGTGATTCGCATCCGACGTGTCCTTCTGGATCTCGAGGGAGCTGGCTTTCTTGTCGGTGGAGTGCACTGACAGACCCGCATTGGACAAGACCTGAAAGGCCCGGATCCGCAGGACGCAGACGCAAAGCCTGGGGCTCCTCTGCCGTCTCTCTCTCTTACATGGTGCCTTGAAGGCGAGCTTACGCTTCGTCACCTCCAGCGCCTTCGCGCTATCGCTTGCAACGAAAACCACCGGCCGAGCCTGCAGGGAGAGAAGTGAGCAGGTGTGATGGCTTCCAGTGCTCCGCTCTACGTTCTCCATCTCGCTGTGCGTTGTTTGCTTACTCTTACTCTGCAATCCGGCGGCGTCCAGTGGTCTCAAGGCCCAGGACAGCGTCTGCAGCAAGCTGTTCACGTGGACCAGGTAGTGCTGGAGAGGAACTTGCGACCGCTCGTCGTCGTCGGCGCCGGAAACTCTTCCGAGCTCTTTGCTCATTCTCGCGTCACCCATCCTGATATGGATGCCCACCAGGAAGGCCTCTAGCTGCGCGAGTTGAGAAGCTACGAGGATAGTATTCGTCTACTGACATGACGCCACAAAGAAGTGCCTTCGTAGTTGCCAGTTCTTTCAAAACAGGATGCAGGAAGCGGAGCATGTCCGGCTGCGGATCGCCCATAGCAAATCGCATTGCGCACTTGCCGAAGAGCTTGAACTTTCGTACGAGGACCATGGCCCTCGCCTGATCGGACTCACTCCATCTGTTGGAACTCAACTGCCGCATCATCCGGTCTCTGCAATCCAGAGGTACGATCTGCCCCAGACTCCGAAGGTTCTTGCTTCCAACTCCAACGAAGAGGCTTGCATTCGGGGAGAGCTTCCAATCTGAAGGTGAATTCAAGATATTGATGCTCGAGTATCTACCAGAGTAAACATCCAAGAAATGGGCATTGCAATCATCTTTGTCCCGGAACTTGGTGTGTAACTTGCCTGCTTCTACTGCCGCTCCCAGTTTCTTGAGCAAGGCCTCCGTTGTGATGCTTGAGACTTGCATCGTTTCAGGCCGGTGTCTGGAATGAAGGAGGTTGAAAAGTGGACCATCTGAGGTCAGCAAGATGGGCCGTCGCAGCATCCATGCTACCATGAACTTGACCTGCCAAAACATGATGCTGCTAACTCCCCTGCTGGCAGGAATTGGAATCACGATAGCGGTCTTCCAGCTGGTCTCGCTAGCGCCTAAGACTGAGCCATGCCACGCGTAGTCTCCGCATGCGATCTGTCCCCTGAATGAATAGCCCTTGACGACGGGAAGCTTCTCCCAGAGGGTTCCTGCGCCTTTGGACGGAGGGCGGCTCTTGCCCTGACCCTGGCTGGGTTGAGGAGTTGCTGCGCTTCCCGTGGCAACTGCTGCGGCTTGCGAAACCCTGTTTGAGATGTTTGAGGAGGGGCCCTGAGTCGATGCGGCCCAAGTGGAGTATGTAGCCGATGTGGTTGGCGAGAACAGCGGCAGAGGTCGCTCTTCAAACACCTTGAGGCCCTGGGTGCCGGGATTCACCATCAGGCGGCTGCTGTCGTGCAACCATTCGACCAACATGGATCCACAGAGGAGCACCTGACTAGTTCAGCGAGATATGGAAGGGCTTGGACGGCGGGCCTTCACATGCCTCAACTATCTATGTCAAATTCCTTTTTGCACCGACCAGTGATTGACGAAAACAGGAACAAGAAGAGTACAAGAAAGTAGGTTCGCAAGGCACCACAAGCCACAGAGTTGCTGTCCCACATGCCAAGCCAACAGCCACCCTGCACAGCATGCCCCGGGCTTCCCAGAAGCCTCCGCGGCAAACATGCGCAGCTCATGTGCAGTCGGTCTTCCAGGATCACGGACTCAATGCATTTTCATGGCGGCACGCCCCCCCCTGGGCCCTCGCTTATTCCGCTCGCTGTGGCCAAGCTCTGCGGCTCCGAAGAACACGGGTGCAGATTGGAGAGACCAACGGATCGTGGCTGCGGCAAAACCCGAAGATCCTCTGCAATACTGAGTCCGGGAGTCGCATTTCAGCCAAGATGCTGTTCATCTCGCTGTCCCAGAGTGGGTAGCAATAGTGCTCGTCCTGAACTGTCAAAGCGTGCAAGGACCCCGGAGACCCCTTTTTGTGGAAGGCCTGCAATCTTGGTTGTTGTGGGCCTGTCGAGAAGAACCCTCCTACTCTATGTCTGAACTGTCATGTCATTTCCAACCAAGTCGCTGCGAAGGGGTCATAGCATCGCTGCGAGTTCGTGCCGCACAGACATGGGTTCGCTCGCTTCTCGCAGACTTCTCGAACTTCCAGTGGATTGCCGCGCTTGTCGTAGTCCTTGTATGGACCCGTACACATGGCAGGCAGGAGGTGTATCTGGCATATCGCTGGGCAAACATCAATCAGAAAGGCCGCTCGGACAGACCAAGAGTGCTTTTGCAGATGCAGCCAAGCATCCAAAATGAAGCACTTCTTCTCATCTGACGCACAGGTCACAGGGCAAGTAATCGTGTTCGGCTCGCAGAACTCCTCCTGCTGCCTGCAGCTTTGCGGACGGCTCAAGCAAGGGCTCCAAAAATTCGTGCTGTCGGAACGACAAACTGAGGCGGAAACCCGAATTCATCCTCAGCTGGTGCTGACGCTGAGGTGAAGTCATGAGCGGCTCGCAGAATGACAGCAAAAAGAAGGCCCCAACGCATGAAAACAAACTTGTCTACCATTTTCTTCACTGTGCACACGACCTGCACTGCATAATTACTTTGGGCAGCGCCGGCAACACGACACGACGCTAGAGCTCAGAAACACTGGCAGCTTCTTCAATTGTCAAATCCGGTGTTGCATCGAAAGGTGGCACCATGCCGTGAGAGTGCTTGCAAGCTCTGATCTAGGGCGGTTGGTTGCACAACGGTTGTGCCAAGGACCGAGATGCATTCCACTCGACGCTTGGTTTTTGGAAAGCTTGCGCCCCTTCTGTTTCCTCATGTTTCCTCGTAGGGCCCTGATGAAGCCTGGCTTCGTGAAGTGGCGATGCGGCGACGAGCACATCGGAGTTCCACGTGCTGGAATCATCTAATCAAACTCGAGCGGAAGCCCGCGAAGCCTGCTTTCTCTTGCCGTCCATGCGCTCTGAAGAATGCTTTCATGGAACGGGCCCTCCAACCCCGAATGCGCGTCGGTTAAGGAGGATTTGGATCGCCGAGTCTTCGTTTCTTCGTAACGGTGCCATCGGATTGGCTTTGAGCTGCACCTGCCTCCCGCCCTGAAACTTTGACTCCTTTCCTTTTCGATCTACTTTTGGGGAAGTGTAGGGACGTTGCTCCAGAGACGCCGGGTGCGCATTTGAAAGCCTCTGTTCCGGGGCGGCCGTCGTCATCTACCTCCCTTCGAAAGCGGCCTGTTTGTAGTTGAGTCGCTCCCTCTGATTGTCAGAATCTTTCGCAGTTTCCAGTCGTCCAACACGAGCTGCTTAGCGACTTTCAGCTCTGTTGATCATGCGTCATCTGACGTGTCAAACGGAAACTGAGTCCAAGCAGCCACCCATCTGCACATCTGAGCATTTGCGCCGCAGGGGCACGACCTGATTTGCAATCAACAAGACATGCTCCTGTCATCGAATAGTTTCCCGAATAATGTTAACCTCATATTTAGAATCCCCCGCATAATTGCAAAATCCGATTCCCAGAACGTAATTAGAAACCCCCCCCCGTATTTGCAGAATCCAATCGGCCAAAGCGGAAAAAACTGTAAGCAGAATCTACAGGAGCTGAAAAGGCTTTGGGACTGTTGGGGATTCTCCAGGGGCTGCAAGCAGGGCTCTGACACGTCTGGCTTCTGGACTCTGCTCTCATGCTGGACCCGGACTCTTATCCGCCGAGGCCAGAGGCCCAGCTTCCCCTCATTTTACCTATCGGCCTCCCCCCCCTCCCCCCCCCCCCCCCCCCCCCCCCCCCCCCCCCCCCCCCCCCCCCCCCCCCCCCCCCCCCCCCCCCCCCCCCCCTCCCCTACCCATTCTCCTCGCACTTCGTATCAACAACCGTGTAAAGGTTGGGGTTTGACAGGCCGCCCTAGCATAAAAAAACATCGACTGCCCCCTCGCCCTGCCGCTACACAGCCGAGGCGGGCGGCGTAGCGTTAAAATTACGGAGGCTGAAGCTCCCATCCTTGCGGGGGGGGGGGGGGGCCCTTTCTTAATATGAAGTGAACATTACGACGGGCCCGAAACACCACTACTGCTTTCAGCGTTCCTTGACACTTTGGTAGCTGAGTCACTTCGACACATTTGCACAGCTCTCCACAACCGGTGCGTTCCAATCTGGTTGGCCTCGCAACGTGCTGAAGGCAGTGTCTGGGGCATCACTGCGGTACTGAAGCAGTATACTCCATACTGTCCAAACTCCATACTGATTCGATGAGTTCAATGTGTCATCGCCCACGCCTTGTGGGGTGTAGGAAAGCGGATAGCACATCTTCTCTCGGATTGGGTGGCAGTAGACGGGACAGCCGATCGACGCCTCGGAGACTTCCGAAGCGGGAACACTGGACAAAAGCGGGGTCCCGCAGTGGACCGCAGAGTTCGCGTATTTTAGTCTTGGGCCCAGCGTCGGCTTCACAGTATGGTTCGTAGTCGTCTTCGTAGGGGTTTGTGCACTGCGTCGCACCGGCTCCGCAAGGACACGGCTCTGACTTGGGTGCACCTGGGAGACCAGCGGCTTCGTGCTCTGATTCAAGATATTTCAAGCTTACTGCAAAGCACCGCCTTTTGAGACACCTCCGGTTCTTGGAGCTACGGGGGCCTTCCATTGGCGGCCGTGTTACATTGCTCCACAAAGCCCGTCATTCCTCCATTGCCGTCGAAGTTTACCTCGGCGGTCGTCAAGCCCACTACAAGTACCATCCACTACCTAGTAGAAAGTATGGAAGCTGTCGTCAGCCAGGGCACGACCCAGCAGTATTTCTGCTCGTCAGTGCAGTAGACTGGGCACGATTCTGTCTTGGGAACGCAGTGAAAGCTGTCATCACCGTCTTGGCACCTGGCACATTTATGCCCCTTTTGTATCGTTCCGTTGGAAACTGGAGGCGGCGCACTGCAAAACTGGCTGAGATGTGCGCGCGCACGCACACTTCGCAAGACAAGGCTACACCATGCAGGCTGACACAGCATCAATCGGCTGGCAGGCCACTGCGTCTCACTTGATCATTCGATTCCTGCTTCGCACTGATTGCCAAAGCGGCCTTTGCGCTGTTGCATCATCGCAGACGACTGGACAATCTTCCCCCTCGTAGCAATACTCGTTTGTCCACTGCCTCAGCAGACTCGAAGTGCATGTCAGACTCTAGCTTAGCACGAAGACCTTGCTCACCAAGCAGGTGCACCCTGAATCCAGCCCGTGCGCGCTTTCTCTTTCCTTCGGCATGTCCGTTGTAATCAGTCTTTCCACTTTAGGTGCTTTTGGCTGAATTGAACATTCTTGTCCTGCAAGCATGCCTGGGTCGATGTTCCGGTTGCTCCATGCGCAGTTGCGAGGCCCGAACACATCAAGTTGCAGCTTTGTTGGCTGGACGCACGAAGACTCTTGAAGCGCTATGGGCTTCAGGGATCGGAGCCCGTGGCCCACCTCCTTACGTGCCTTGACGTGAACTTGACATGGGTTGGACCTTTAGCCGCAGAATCTTAAAATGGGCAGGCAGGTGGCCAGGCGCCGTTGGCATCGAAAGCAACAATGCCACAGTAGAGCTCATCGGCTGTGCACCGCAAAGGACACTGCCCGTCTGCGTACCACTCCTCGATTGTTCACAAGGATGTCACAATTCTCATGCACCGATGCACTAATTGTGCAGGGGCCCGTAGCAAACCTCGAGGACCTAGGACACTACTATACGCTAGTGGTACGAAGATTTCGGGATGGTTTGGCCGTGCCACGCTCGGCTCGCACTCATAGAGGTTCGTCTCCTGCACACGGCATAGAGAGGGATGGGTGGGTAATCGGTGGATATGCGTGGACGTGGATATATTGGAACACGATCACTACATGCTAGAGTTTATCAGAGTCTACTCAGAGTGGCTGCTAGAAGTAGCCGTGAGGTAGAAGCCTAAGCCCTGAGCTCGTCTGAACAGCCCGGCCCACGGTCCGTGTTCAGGCATCTCAGCTCGTCAGTCTCGCAGTTGCAGCCCGACGGCGTGGCGCAGCTCTGATTGCCTGAGCTCGGACTGGCCGGGTTCGAAACTGCGGCGACCTGAACTCAAGCCGGCACACCCGAGCCGTAGTGGTAGCAGATGCCCAAGTCTCCACAGTCCAGAGGACCTGGCATCCACGCAGCGCTCTGAGCTCTGAGCATGGGGACCAAAGACTGAGGCTGTAATAGTGCATTAATCCCGTGAGCAGCCACGTCTCACAAACAAAATCCGATGCACCGCCTGGGCCTAGGCCTTTGAGGCAAGCCGCATTGCTCAGACACCGGGATGCAGAACTTGTCACCTTCGAAGGTGCACGATCGCTCCCAGCGCGCGTTGCAGGGGCAGCCTGCAACAGCTCTTGGAAACGATCTTGAGAATTACAGCCCCTCCTTTACTTGACTGTAGCAGTCACGGCTGGGCCCACCGTCCGTCTCGTTGGCGCAGACTTCCGTCCATTGCCCATCGTAGTCCAACATGCCTGTGTCCTTGGCCAGTCTAACTAGATACGGTCTGTAGTTGAAAAAGCTTTAAGGCAGACTGCATGCAGGTCTTCTAGTCAACATCTCAAGCGTCTACTGCACATTTGCTAGGGGCAACGGACGACACAGGCTTGCGAAGTCGTCTGTTGAGCCACGGTGCATCATAGGGTGACACCCAGCAGGTGATCCTTGAAAGTCGCTCTATGCAAGTTCTGGGAAGCCCAGAGCAGAGAGAGAGAGAGAGAGAGAGCGAGAGAGAGAGAGAGAGAGGGCAGAGAGTGGGCAGCAACTGCAGTTCCAGCTGCTGATCTTCCGTGCAATGCCTTGGACTGATGGAGAGGACACGGACGGGGGCGAAAAGAAAAAACAGTTTCTTTCGGCTGACCATTCAAACCTGCCCCAAGGCACACAGGGCAGGCTCCGTAGACCTTGCTCTGGCACCAGCTTCCCACGAGGTCCTGGCCTCAGCTCCCGGGGACATTCGGGGGCCAGTGCTCACCAGTGTCACGGGCTCCCTGCAGAGCTCCTCGTGAGTTGGATCGCATGGGCAGGGCCTCGAAGATGCTTTGCGTGTGCCGAGAGCCCCTAGGCCCTAGACGCCCATCTCAGGCGCGGGCTGGTCTGCTGGCTGGCAAGACTGGTTGAAGGGCAGCTCGAAGTTTGGGTAGCCTCCAGCTTGGGTCTCTGAAGATTGCTAGCTTCCTGCTGTGACCGAGCACATGCGGCGAGACAGGTTCGGATATTGGTTCGGATATCGAAAACAGACAGGCAAGCACACTTCTTTACACCTGAAGCAGTTATCCATCAATCGCATCTCGAAGGGCCGCTTCCGCTGAGCTCCTCACCGTCAGATCCGTACTGGACCTGGTAGCAGTCCTGAAGAGGAAGGCATCTTTTACGCTGTCCCTCTTTGCGACGGGTCTCGTGCTTCTAACATCTGGGCCACTGCTCACCTGCTCGTTGTCCAGGCAGAACAGCGGGCAGTTCTCGTCAACTGGCTGGCACCAGCTGTTTCCTTGAGAGCGCTCTTGCATTGGTTGTGCTTGCGTTGTCCGCACATGCATCAGAGTCGCCAAACTCAGGGTCGTGGCACTTCCGCTCATGCCTTAGTCGCGCACAAAGGAAACCTTGGGCTAGCTCCTCTAACACATTGCTCAAAAACTCGGACCCAGATCCGGAGCACTGGAGTACGCCAACTCGCTTGGCTCTTCAGCCCAGCTGCGACGGATCGCAAGGGCAACCGCTGCTCTGAGGGGCGCAGAACTGCTCGTGTTCCTGACCGCCGAGAGACGACGCGGATGGGGTGCCGCAGGTAGGGAGGACGACTACGAGGCTGAAGTCGACCCGAGCCCATTGCGCACCTATCATCCTATCTTAGTTCAGAAGATTGGGCTTCTGAAATCCGGCAGGTGCCTGCGAGTAGTCCCGCTCTCCGTCCCTGGGCACACGGTCAGGGAAGACCCCTCTGGCAGTGCAAAGCTCAGGAGCCTCCCCCCCTGGGGGGTCTTTGGAAGAGGCTTTTGGGCTTTTGGGCCGAGGGGCTCTGTGTACTGCCACCGGAAGCAATAGATCTCAGTGCCTCGGTCAGGGCCAATGTCTGCAGACTGCAGACCATGGATGAAGGAGCAAAGACGAGACAACCGGCTTGCAGACAGGATAAATGGTGACCAAGGTGCTGTTGCAGATCACGGGGCACTCGCCGGCAGATTTTGGCATGCACCAGCTCGAAAACTGATCCTGCAGCGCGAGTTGCCTACGTCTTCAGGTAACGCATCAAATCTGCAGGCAGAAACCTTGCTGCTGGCTGGCAATCTAAAACCCAGCTACGTTGCCTGAATGTCGGTCCTTGCAAGTGTGCTCGTCCTCGTCACACGCGACTTCCTGAACGCCTGCAAGTGTTCGCAAAGCCGGAACCGCGGACACGAACAATGCAAGCAGCAACGCAAGCTGAAGCATGCAGTGGCGAGTTAGTACTTGCCGCATAGCTTGGCGAACAGCCGGAATGCATACAGAAAGAGTCAAGTCGCAAACAGTCAGCTGCGAAGTCTGCCAACTGCTTGTCGGACAAGCGGCAGCCATGGTCAGAGCGCTCGCAGAACTTGATTCCGAAACCTTACACAGGCAGCTACAAGGGGGCTGCGCATTGCGATTGGAAAAAGAGGTCTCCTGTAGAAAAAGCACCTCCGAGGGCCGGGCTTTCGCATTCCACCTCCCACTCCGAGTTGCACGGACATCCTCAAGAAACCCGAGCTCCCAAGGTCACCAAAGCACCCCTTTACTGCACTCATTTTCTGCGGCCTTCTGCGTCCGTGCTGCAGGTGGGCGGAGCCTTCCAAGTGCGCTCTTCGTCAAGCTCGCCTGCGGCTGGACTCATGTCAAAACGAAGGATAGCCGGAGAGCCAGCAGTGTGCGAATACAGGGGAAGGAGGGAGAGCAACAGAGAGAGAGAGAGAGAGAGCGAGAGAAAGTCACAGAGACAAAACGATGGTGAGCAAGCAAGGGAGGCAGGAGGCGAGGGAAAGTGAGGGAAGCAAAGGAAGAACGAGGGAAGAAGCGGTGAAGCGAAGGAATCGAAAGTGAGAAATGAGAAGGCATGCATTGCTGCATTGGGCTAAGGATCAAAGGGGAGGGTGAGGCTGCGGGAGCTTGTGCTTGGACCAAGCAGCCTGTGGAAGTGTAGAAGTTCTCGTAGCAGTACCTCGATTGCTTGTAGGAATCCCACGACCGGACCCAGCTGCGTGGCTCGACGCTTCACGAATGCCGGCCAAGGCTCCGCTCCTCGCAGAAAACGGGCTCGCCTGGTCTCAGCTTCTGGGAGTCATGTTCTACCAAGGCCAACCGCCAAGTGGCCTTCGCAATCACCGCCGTCCCATCCGCACCTCGGTACAGGCAGGGATCGCAGGCACAGGAAACGTCACGCATTCAAGCTGGCATGAGTAGCTGGATTCTCTGCGGAAAGAATTAGGCGTCGATGCATCACTGCGAGTACCACGCCGCTGCAAGCTCACGGAAGCAGTGCAAGCCCCGGCACGCTTCCGTGTTACAGTGGTCATCGCAGATGGCATTTCCAAGCATGTCCTGCTCGCAATCGCACACCTCAGCCAGCGCCAGAGATGTCCAGCCATGTCCATCGGGGAGACCTAAAACCGTCGAAGCCTTCTCGCAAGGGTTCTCGATGTCGGGCACGAGCATCTTGCAGAGCTCGAGGGCAACTTCAAAGCCTTCCAGGAAGAGCAGGGAGGGCCCAAAGAAGTTCACGTGAGGGCAGCCACGGGGGCCTTGCATCCGGTGGCAGCAGTGCTCGAGCTTGAAGCACTCCAGCAGACCTCTCGAAACTTCGGCTCAGAACGGCCCTGGCACCCTGAAAATGCCCTGCGATCCCCTCTTTTTCGGCTCCGCCTCGGGCAAAAAGAGTCCAAAAAGCAGCCTAAGGCAGCTTAAAGCTAAGGCCCCCTTTCAGAGGCTCGCCGCGGCTCGGCTTCCTTCTGGTCCTTGCCCATCCTTCGACCAGGAGAACGACGAGATCGCGGCACTGGCTTATTGCGGCTAGTCTGCCAGTACTCATGCTATGGCTGGGGATGATGATGCTGATGATAGTGATGATGATGATGGTGGTGGTGATGATGATGATGATGATGGTCCTGGTGCTGGTGCTGGTGCTGGTGCTGGTGATGATGACGGCTGCGCGGGTTACTGATTCCAGAGATATTTGTCACGAACGTGTTGAAGGAGCACAGTTGTGTTCAGGGATCGAAGGCACCCTTGACAACACCTGTGACCTGGGCAAATGCTCTGTCACGAGGGAATTACCACAAGTACAATCCAGAAAGAACCCTCCTTACCCGGAAGTCGCGACCGCACTACTGGATTTCAGACTATTCAATGTCAACAAGCAGAGGACGTGGAAGGATTGGACTAAGGCGATAACTTCGCCCTGTGCTTTCTTTTAGTTCATCAACCTTCTGTAGCTGCTCGCCAAGTGGCAGCCGCTGCTCCAGTTCGAATGCCTCTCCGCAACGGACAGCTTTCGACTACTCAAACAAAACCACGTACTGCATCACAACCACAGTACAGGCCGCTGCTCAAACAGACCGAAATGGCAAGTCCAAACAGCAAGCAGGTCACCAAAGCAGCCACAGCCCATTTGAATTTATGGCGCCCGCTTCAATTCATAAGGCCTTCGCATAGAGCAGCTCGCCCATGGAGGAGCCGTGATCCATCAGCGGCGAGGAAAGCACTGCCAGGATCACAAACACCCAGGACAGTATGGTCCTTAGTCTCCGCAAGAGACCAGGAAAACTAAGACTTGAGCCTTAGCCCTAGCGTCGACAGAAAAACACAGAACAATTAAAGCTCTCTCCCATGAGCTGGACAGGTGTCAGCGTCTCCTTGGGCACGTGTTCCTGCTTGCATCCAATAGCTGTGATGACCATCGCGAATTCGCTGATCTGCGAGAGGTTGATGGTGGAACGCGTTGCAGGTCCAAGCTCCCCTCCACAGCCATAGATGGGGCAGAAAACGCCCACCCATCGCGTTGCCATGACCACCTAAACCGTGGCTCTGCTGAATGTAAACTGAATCGCTTACATCAAGAAGCCTTGTTTACATTAACCAGAGTGCAAACAGCTCTGGCCAAGGTAAGCAGTGCCTTTTGATGTAACCAGCGCAGATTACATTCAGCAGAGCCACCACCGAGACGATGCAAGCACAGCAGAAGACATGCTTTGTGGGGTACGGGATTTGCATACCTGAGTACAAATCAGACTCGACAGGGCTGGATGATTGCTACTGCATCTTATGTCCTATGTTGTCGCACGTACTGGAGGGCGTCAGTTCGCTTTCCCACTTAAAGGGAGTCCGCATTGGTCACCACTGCCCCCGAGTTGCCCAGGGAAACAAAGTACAAGGTTACAAAGAAGTCACGGATGTGGCGGATGGTCTTGCTGATCGCCGGTGTACCAGGGGCGCTTGCCAGCGAAGCTCCTGCTACCAGCGCCGCCAGCTCAATGGAGACGTTCACGAAGGGCAACATGGCCGCAGCACACACGAAGAAACACCAGCCTCAGGAGGATTTGCCATCTCGCCTACTCGCTGCCTCAACCGAGTGGTTCTGCCCCAATCACAAGCCGAGCTCCTGGCATACGAAAAGGATCATTCTCATCTCGGCAGACCCTGCCACCGCTCTCATGAGCGGGCGAAACACGTATTTAGCATAGAGGAACGTAACGCAGATCAGCGCCAGCATGATTGCGAAGGTGCGGGCAATTCCCCGGAGCCGGGGGTCGTTGATGTTTGGCTGCAGCGCCAGTACCACGATCGCCCAGACGTCCTGGAAAATGAGAACTCCGATGGAGATCTGCCCAGCTTCTGTCTTGGTCTCGTTTGCGTCCTGGAGCTTCTTCACCACAATCATCGTGGAGGACATGCCGCAGCAGACGGCAAGATAGATCGTCTCAAGCCTGGACCGGCAGATTGGAATTCCAAAGTGGGCCAAAGCAGCAAACACGAGTGAGTGCAGTACCACACATATAGGAAATTGCATCAAACCCGACAGGAAGATCTTGTTTCCGAGTCGTGTCAGTTCCTTGACGTTCAGCTCCAACCCGATCATAAATAGAAGGAAGATCAAGCCAAGCTCGCTTATGGTGGCAATCTCTTGTTCTTCGACCACTAGGCGCAGTCCAATCGGGCCAACTAGCACACCTCCGAGCAAATAGCCCAGTATGAGTGGCTGCTTGAGAAGATGCATCAAGTAGGCGAGGCAGCCTGCTGACAAAGTCCCGTAGATAATGTTTCGCATCACCATCTGCCGGCCCTGCTTTATGTTTTCGGCATGGTGTCCCTCACCTTTGGGGTCAACCAGTGGAGAAGGGATCACAAAGATCAGGGCCAGCAGGAGGATGGCCAATGCATAGACGATCGCCTGCAGCAAGACCGACACGGCCGTCGGGGCAGCGGCAGTCCCCCGAGCCTGAGCTTGCTGAGCGACTTCATCGACGGCGCCGTAATTCTTGGCCTCAGCCTGGGAGGACTCCAAATCCTCCGACTGCTTGTTCGCCATGGCTGCTGTGCGCTGCGCGCAGCAAGGCACCGAGTCAGAACTTCATTGCTACGTCTGGCCCACAGGGCGCGCGCCCTGCCCCGGCCCTTGAGTTGTGCCGAAGGCAAGCGGCATGCAAAATATCAACAAGCAAAGTCAGGCCCGAAGCTGGTTCCCCACCTGCAGCCTTCCAGCAAAGATCCTCTGTCCAAAAGTCCTGGGAGGAGTGGGGCTTCAGACGAACTGCAACCGGCTAGCATCCAGGATAAAGAAGTTGCTGCAAGGGAACTGCTCCCGCATCCGGGCTGAGGTTTTCCAGTTCCGGAGGGACGCAGGCATCGGCTTTCTCCTGCGGAGATTAAATCTTGGGGATGGCCACTGTTCTAGGATGTCCTAGGGCACCTCGTGCTGTTATCTGAAGGGAAGAGAAGGGCGGCCGGCCTCGTTGCACTGCCCGTGGTCGTCCGTGCCAGTGTCCTGGCTTGGCATCCCACTTGCCGATCCAACGAGTATGCGAGCATGCCTTCATGGCAAAGTCTGGCAAGAACTTTCTGGGTTGCTTCCGCCCCCTCACGATTGTTCCTAGAAGTGTCCAGCACAGCACCAAGACTCTTCTCTCTGACACTGCAACATGCAACGACAAACTTCAGACTTAACATGGCTACCGCGAACAAAGCATTTGCCAGCTTGATTTTCCACCCCCGCACAGGACCTGGGGGCAGCCGTGCTCCCTGCTGTAGCAGGAGCGCGAAAAGCTTCCCTGAGTTGCTCACATCCACGACGAAGCTAATGTTCAGCCTACAGCTTACGTGATGGCATGCAACATGTCGGGGAAGGGCCCTCACGATCCGATGCAGCAAACTCCTACAATCCCCGCTATTGCGACTCAATGTCAACCCTGCAGTGCTCCATAGCCTTGAGGCCTTAGTCTGACCATCAAGAAAGTACGCTTCTTGAAGCTACTATTCAGCCAGACCCCCTGCTTTGTGGCAAAGGCTCCATCATCCCATTGCCGAAGGCATCGCCGTCACTGCTGAAGCACAGCACCCTTGGATTCCGTTCCGTTTGTGGCATAAGATCGCTTGGAGAAGTCGACTGGGCTCCAGGACAGCACTTTCCCTTGCTCATCGTTAAAGCATTGAAAGTACGACTTAACACGCGTGGCTCCGCCCCGTCGCAGCTCGGAATTTTGGTGCTCATGTCCCTGCCTGAACTACCTGCATACAGACTCGCAAATGCT
>CAJNDT010005899.1:352183-367183 GCA_905221615.1 Symbiodinium sp. CCMP2592 | reverse complement strand
TCGCGACTAATCATCGTCATCTCAATGAATTACACCGTCTTTCAGCTTTCCAGCAGGTGACCACAAAAGTACCTCCATCTTATGATGGTAGAAGCAGTTGGTTTGCCTATGAAGATGCGATCGATGACTGGTGTGACATTACTGAGCTAGACAATGATAAGCGTGGACCAGCTTTGAGAAATCGGCTAGAAGGTGAAGCAGCAATCCACAAGAGACTTCTCGACAGAGATCGCCTGAAGGACCCGAACAACGGAGTGAAGTACTTCAAGAGTTTCCTGCGGCCGCTTTTCGTGAAGGGAGCAGCGAATGTTTTTCTCTATCGCTTCCAGCAGTTCATGAACATGCACCGTGGGAACGGAGACATGCTTCGTTGGATTACCAGGTTTCAACTCTCTGTTCAGAGAATGCAAGAAGCGTGGAACGATACCTATCTGCCGATCGAGGACCCGAACAATGCAGAGGTCAGAGCCTTCATAGTAGGACTTCCTCCAGAAGAACAAGAAAACCTTACGCCAGCTCAGGCAATGGAGAGAGCCAACGAACGGCTCAGAGAGCAGCATGCTCGGACCATTCCGATCACGCCCAACCTGGTCGCTTTGATCTTTGTGTCCCTGTCTGATCTGACACAGGATCAGCGTCAGGTGTTGACATCACTGATGGCGCATCGGAACCGAGTCCTGGCTGACTACAACACGGCCGAGCTTCGCGAAGTCTACCTGGAGATCTTCTGTACGACCAAGACTACCGTCGACAATCCACTCCTCGCTCCTTCCGGCCACGGTGGCCGCAAGACCTTCCTTGTGATCGATGAAGGATATTTGAACGATCATGAAGGCTACTGGGTCGAGGACGAGGAAGATGGCACCGAAGGTTTCCTCGAAGCGGATGAGGACGCCTTCTGGGTCTACGACGACGAGAACTATTCATGGTTCCAGCGGCGCTTCCAAGGCCGCAAGATGAGGCGCGGATTCAAGGGCCACCGTAAAGGCAAAGGAAAAGGTGGCAAAGGATCCAAAGGAAGGCGCTTCTTCAAAAGGAAGAAAGGCAGGTCACATCTTGCCGAAGAATCAGAAGCATGGCAAGCAGAAGGACAATGGCAAGATTACCAGTGGAGCGATCAGTCCTGGGATGACTGGTCCTGGTACGAGTCTGAGGAATCCTATGCAGCCAAAGGAAAAGGAAAGAAAGGAAAGAAGGGCAAAGGAAAGAGCAAGTTTGGCAAGGATGGAAAAGATGGAAAGTCCGGAAAAGACGGACAGAGCCAGCTTGCTGATGCTGCCCCGAGCGGCACCACAGCCGCCACAACCTTCTTCGTTGAACATCTCAACACTCCGAACTTTTCTTTCATGGCCACCGAAGAGAAGATCAATGAGATCGAGGAAGCCTTCATCTCTCAGCCCTTGACGCCGACCGCGATGGTGTTGGACTTGGGATGCACGAGAGCAATGGCTTCGAGAGTGGCCGCACAGGACCTCATGGAGTTCTGTGACAAGAACCAGAACTGTGGCATATGGTACACCATTGCTGAGACCACTTCTCAGTTCACCTTTGCCAATTCCGAGTCTACCAAATGCAACCAGAAGTTGGTCATTTGCATGTACGACCGGGACTTTGCAGTTCAATCCACAGAGTTCGACATTGTGGAACAAGGGCATGTTCCCATTCTCATGTCCTTACCTCAGATGCGCAATCTTCGTTTCCAGTTCGAGCTCCATCCGGAAAGGCCTTGCTCAGCAGCCCTGTGCTGGGAATCAAGGATGTGAGGCTGAAGGTTGCACCCAGCTCACACTTGGTACTTGATCTTCTTGAACTCAGTCAGCTGATGTGGAATGTGCGTTTCAGCAAGCATAAGAAGTCGAGCTTCCTCACCTACTTCTCCCACTACGAGTACGGCTTCCATCAGAAGACCGAGGGATGCTGTTCTCATGAACAGGTACCTGACAATCTCGTGTTGGCGACTGATGATGAATGGGTGATCAACGAAGCCGACATGGAAATGATTCGCATCCACAAGAAGATGAGAAGAGTCAAGTACGAACCCAAGGCGGGTTATGTGCCAATTCCGTTGGAGTATCTGGACACCAAGCGCAAGACGATCATGGAGTTCTCCAAGGGAAAGAGCGTTACTCAAGAAGATGACTGGCGTTCTTCTGAGCTTTCTTCAACAAGAACTACTGACTCTTGGAAAGGCAAGACCATTTTCAAGATTCTGCCTGGTGGCATCGAGAGTAGAACCTCGGTGCCAGCCAAGTCCAAGGATCCAACCCGTGGAAAGGTAGGATCTCCAGAGGACATGGTTAGCGCAGGTAAGCCTGAAGACAGCTCGAAGAACACAGGAGCATCCGGAAGCTTTCCGCAAGGAAAGGCACCGGCAAAGAGAAGGATTCGAGCCAAGGGAAGCTTTCCACAGGGAAAGGCACCCGAGGAACCGGCTCCTCCTCCTCTTGCTCCTGAGGATGATCCGGATCTTCAAGAGTACGAACCTTCCGAACCGGGGGATGCAGATTTGCTTCCTCCGAGTCCTCCGAAGGCCCCAGAGCCACAGTCGCAGTCGCTAGAACCTAGGAGGATCGCGCTTCCGTTGCCAGGCCACGAGGTCTCAAGGGCTTCTCCGCAGTATCAGCGCATGTTGGAAAAGCTGAACAATGATGTTGAGCTTTACAAGTTGCATGTGAAGCATTACCACATGAGTCCTGCTCAGTTTCGACGCAGGACCAGCATGCTTGGTCTGCCAGGAGAGATCTATGACAAGTACGACCGCATTGTCAAAGGCTGTCGTGTTTGCAGCACCTCGGTGCCTACGCCTCCGCGAGCCAGAATCGCAGGGTTAAGAGCATCATCCTTCGGTGATCTCATTTTTGTTGATCATGAAGAAATCAAGTTCGGTACTAAAGCCTACTTGGCTTTGGTCATCATTGATGGTGCTTCAAATCTTCTGTGGGCTACGGCTCTTACAAGCCTGGAAGCGCCAGAGACTCTGGGAGCTTTTAGACAATGGACAGAGGAGAACAACTGCGTTCCTAAGGGAATCGTAGGAGATCAAGCATTTTTCACGCCGCAGTTCATGTCTTACTACAAGTTCCATGGCATTACTCCGTATCCATGTGGACCACGGACTCCTTGGCCTAATCGAGCTGAGACCGCAGTGCGTCTTTTCAAGCGCACCTGGGCAATCATGGCCAAGGCCTTAGCTGATGAGGGTTATGCAGAGAAGGTGACTGTTCGTCAAGCAGTCAAGAAGGTGGCCTGGGCAAGAAATTGCCAGCTTACCGTCTCAGGCTATTCTCCTTTGGAGATAGCTACAGGAAGACGGCCACCAGACTTGTTTGATGTCGAGAACAGTTCTCCTGAACAGCTCTCTGCTGAACCTGCCGAGGAGGATCGAACCACTCTGGAACTCCAGAGGATTGCCATGCGGGCTCATCAAGAGGCTAGACAATCACTTGACCTTCGGAAGGACCTTGCACGGAGAGTCATGCCGTCTGATGGTCCTTACTCGAAGGGTGACCGCGTGTTTGTTTGGCATAAGGATGAGTCGAAGAAGAAGTCTGAAGGAACCTGGGTCAGAGGCATAGTTGTGTCACAGGAAGGTGCCATGGTGTTGGTTGAAGTTCATCGTGCCGTTCTTCGGGTTAATCAGTCGAAGGTCAGGCGTGATGGAGATCCGTGGCATGATGTGGCCATTCCTCTGAAGAAAGATGAGGTCCCGAGACGCTCTTCTCAGGAAGAGGCACTCGACCGCATCGGCGACGATATTCTTGATCGTGCCGGTTCTGGGTTCTGCTATGAGCATGAGATCTGTTACCACACTCTCACTTCAGGCAAGAGCGATTTCGTTGAGATCACACCTCGCCTCACCGGGCTTACTGCGTGCACAGTCCATTCTGGACTTGATGCGAGTGAACCTGTGTTGTTTGGTGAATGGAACGCCAAGTCTATCCAATCTTCGATTGAGGCCGCTTGGCGAGTGATCTTGAAGGCAGAGCCTAATCACATTTTTATTCATCCTGTCATCCCTGATGGTTGGACCAGGAAGGCTACCAATGCCTTCTGGCACTTTTGTGCCGAAGTCTGCCGTTGGCAAGATGACAAGGGTGATGGATACTTCGTGACCATCATGTATCCTTCTCATTGTGGGTTTTGGCTTTCGCAGAGTAGTCGCTCGCTGAAGTGGAGGAGAGGACTTTCATTCCACACTTTCAAGAACCGTGGTGTACTTCCTTCAGGGGGAGATGACCACGGTAAGCGTCAGCATGGTGAGCTTTCTTTTCTCACTAATCTGCCTGATGGATCATTTGGCCGTTTGGAGTCGTTGGAAGAAGGCTATGACTCTGCTAACGCACTTGATCCAAGGTTTGCTGTGCTGCTTTCGCAGTGTCTTGTGGGTGATGAACGATCAGATCTCCGACAATGTTACTTGTTCGAAGATATCTTTGAGGATTTTGATGATGGAACACTGTGTGCGTTGTGTTTGCGGTCAGACCGCAATTCAGAGGCTTTACCGGTTCTTCCGTCAGAAGCAGAGTACTCATTACTCTCAAACAATGACAAAGGGAAGCTTCCGACACCTCTGAGGTTTGTTGCGCCGCAGCGTTTTGTTACATCGTCTTTGGTCCAGACTCTGTCATATGTTGACAGTCTCCTTCCCGGTACTGAGTTGGAAGTTCACACGACCACATCGTCTGACGCGGTCGCCTTGCGGCCGATGATTAAGAATGTGCGCGTGCTAACTCTGCCGTATCTGGAGTTTGAGTACTGTAACGTCTACAGGGGGACTCAAGGGAAAACACTCCCTTTGGTTCATCGTCATCCTGATGCTGTTGTCATTTTGTGGCAGAAGGGTGATATGAATCATGTGTTTTTCGTGACGATGGCACAGTTGCTTCCTTGCCTTAAGGATATGCAATCAACGCACTGGTCCATGATAGTGTTCTGGAATGAGTCACAGAACAACAATTCCAGACGCGGGCCTGATGTTGGCTTGGACTTCACGGACCAGCCAGCGCCGGCCCCGGTTGCACCGCAACCGCCAGCCACAGACGACGATGTGGACTATCCAGGATATGATGATCCACACGGTGATATGCCTGTGGACGATGAGGAAATGCCACTACAGCATCCAGAGCAAGATTTAGATGATAACCCTGTTGAGTTGCATGTCGGTGGTGACCCTCCTTCACAACCTCCTGGAGGCGGTACTCATGTACCGGTACCCGGGGGAGATGATGATTCCGACCTGGATCACGATCCGGACGGTGATGGACATCCGCCAGGAGGCGGTCCTCAGGGACCGGGACCTGGTTATGGTCCGTCACCGGAAGAGCCTCCTCTTCCGATGTAGTTTCACGAGGAGTCGCCTCCTCCTGGAGGTCCTCCCGATTCTCCTGGGGCTCCGCCTCAGTTTGCGAACCCGGATCAGGTTCTTAGTCCACCGATGCCGTGGCCGGCACCACCTTCACCTATTGTTCCTGTTCCAATTCCGCCGCATCCTCATTTTCCGATGCCACAGAGTATGCGACCGCCGTCGCCTCGCAATGTTCTCAGACACGTGCCAGAGGCACACATCCTGAAGATGTGTCTAAGGCCAAGTCACGTACTGTTGTGGGACCTACGGTTGTGTTGTTGCCTGGGCAGTCTGCGGGAAAGAAGGATCCCGATCCGTCGGGTGACTTTCCAGGTTTTCACGAACCTGCTTCCTCTTCTTCTGATCCGGCTCCTGTTCCTGGTTTGCCGGTGACTGAGGGGGAATTTCCTATCCAGCAAACCCCCCTCCCGGAACCCACCCCGGAACCGCCGGTGCCGGAAGCTGGTGAGGATACTGATTCGGATGCCACGGTTGACTATCGTGATGAAAGCTTGCTTGCTTTGGCTGTTGGAGACGACGACGTTTTGATTCGCCTTCCGTCGTACTTCAAGGTTCCGTCCTTTGTTCCGTTGGATGGTGATGGTTTTGCGTCGTGGTTGACTAAACAAGATAAAATCAAGGCAGGTACCCTCACGCCGGAGATGCAGCGCAAGTATGCAGCCGAAATTCGGAAGGCTAAACTTGAGGAGTTCAAGAGTTACTTGGACAATGATGCAATTCGGCTGACGGACCGTCGCAAGCTTAAAAACGATGTCAATTTTCTTACCGGACGGTGGGTCCTTACTGTGAAGGTTGACAAGAACGGTTACTTTTCCAAGTTCAAAGCCCGATGGGTTTGTCGTGGGTTTCAGGACAAGTTTGCCTGGGATCAACAAACGGACAGCCCTACGGCTACTCGGTATGGTTTCCGTTTGGTTGCGCAGTGCGCTGCCAATCACTATTGGGATCTTTTTTATTTGGATCTTAAGACCGCTTTCCTTCAGGGGGAACACTACAATCTGTCATCTCGCATGGTTGTGGTTCAGTTGCCTCCTGACATCGGTTTGCCTACCTGGATGGTTGGCCTTTGTCTCAGACCAGTCTATGGTCTGAACGATGCACCGAGAAGATGGTGGAATCGTTTGGACAAATTTCTCAGGTCTGTAGGCATGGAACCGACCAGAGCTGACCGATGCACTTATGTCGCATACGACGGCATAGAAGGCAAGAAGGGCAAGAGCCACCTTGCGGCAGGAAGCTCCTCTCAGGAGGAGGAACCTGAAGCAGGAAGCACCTCTCTTGAGGTGGAACCTGCCTACCTCAAGGAGGTTGCCCTTCATGCCATGACATGCTACGCATACGATGAAGGAAACCGTTCTTCCTCCGACCGTGCGGAGGAGAGATCCTATCTTTCATGTCCCGATATCGCTCAGTGCTTTAACACCGATACCAAGAAGATGGTTGACTATGCTTGGAGGCCTGTGACTGATGATAAGCTTCTCGGATTCTTGGGCAGTGTTGCTTGTAAGAAAAGAGGTTGGTTCCCTTATGAGAACGGGCATGCTCTCGTTTCTCACAGGGCCAAGGCTCTCCGTACTCCTGCACCTGTCTATCAGGTCAAGGACTACCCTTATCGAGTTTCCATGATCCTCCGTAAAGGAACATGGTGGATTGTCGAAAGGGCCCATGACCTGAGGTTGGACAAGGGCGATAAGACCTGCTTCCTTGAAGAAGAAGCTGAGGTCCTAGTCTCCTTGTTCCTTCCAGAGAAGGCTTCATACAAGGTCGAGAGCTTATCAGAGCTCTCCCCCGAGTTGGTTGATCAGCTTCTTGAACACTTTGTTGACCCTGTGCATGGAAGTCCCAGCAAAGGTCGCAGGACAGTTGGAGTGATGAGTCTTCATGTTGATGATCTCATCATAAGTGGAACCCCTGAGTTCCTCACTTGGTTCCTAAAGAAGATCAAGGAACACTTCACTGTCGGCCATGAGGACAAGAATGACCTTACGTTCACGGGACAGCGTGTTCGTTGGGTTCTTGATGCACAAGGGAAGAAGAAGTATATCTCGATCGATCAAAAGCTGTGTGTTTCAGAGCTTGAGGAGATTGTCATACCAAAGCATCTTAAGGATGCAGATGCGTGTGATAAATCTCTTCACACTTCCTATCGCTCTTTGCTTGGTAGCATCAACTGGCTTCAGTCGAGGACGCAATTTCAGGCATGTTACCAGTTCTCTCGTCTGGCATCAGCATCCGCTGCTCCGACTATTGGTCACTGCAAGGAGTTGAACAAGTTGTGTCGACAGATACGCAGTGAGGAAGTTGAGTTGCGGGTGTGGCCAGTGAAGGGATCACCGAGGATTCTTGGAATTCCTGACGCAGCTTTCCGTAACAACAGCGACAAGTCCTCACAGAGGGCGATGACTATCTTCATCGCAGATGAAAGGGTCAAGAATCGAAGAGACACCCGAGGCTCATTGGTCTTCTTCGAATCAACCAAGATTAAGAGAACGACCCTCAGTACCACTGTCGCTGAGCTTTACGCCTTGATGAAGTGTTTTGGTACCTGTCAAATGCTTCGTGGTTTGTGGAAGGACATTAGTGGTCTGGATGCCGAGATTCACATTCGCACCGATGCTAACAATCTCGTGTCTACCGCTTCTACTACTCACTCACCCGAACAACAGGAAACCATTCACATGATTCAAATGCTGAGAAAGGAAGCGTGTTCAGGTGCTATTGCTGATCTTTCTCACGTTCGAACCGAACACTGTCTTTCTGACTGTCTCACGAAACGAAGCGCTAATCCTAGAAACCTCCTGAGTTCTGTTCAAACTGGGTGGTTGAAGGAAATTGATTCACATCCTCCTTTTCGTTCCATGATTGAGCACAAGGCCTTCTTGAACGCCTGGCTCCGTAAGGAGTACGCGGTTTTGAGTGCAGTGCAACATGTCATGTTCATGCAGGAGCGTTTGTGAGTCATGTCTGCTTCATGTGTGAGCTGTCGGAGCAATTCAATGCATGTGCTTCATGAAGAGTTGTTGGTCTCTTTTTTAAATTTGTGCCTGCATTGCTCAAATCAGCTGGTTCAAAACTCAAGTGAGAAAGTAGCCCACAACTTCCTCTTCTTCTGTTACCAGCATGGCTGCGGCAGGACCCTCGATGGACACTGGACGCTCCTCTCATGAGGAGGCACCATTCCAGGTCTACTGGACACCGACAACGGGATGCAACTTCAAGATTGACGTCCGCACTGGTGTCCCCGACCTGTCCTTGCACCAACAGAGCGCGTCCTGGGCAAACCGTCGTGTACTCCGAACAGTTGGAGATGGCGACGGTAATGCCAGCTATCCTACAAGGGATCGTCGAGCCTATCCTGCGAGTGCTCCGGTGGCCTCCCTCAGGATCATCCCAGAAGGTGTTCCACGGTTTTTCCGTCAGCAGGACACCACGGCGTACTTCCCTCAGGGGGAGATGGCCGCGGTGAACATTCTGGAAGGACAGTTGGCCTTTCTGTCACACGTCCTGCTGTACGAGGAAACTCACCCTGGGACCCATGTGTTGCAGCGGCACCTCACGTGGAAGTTCGACTTCCTCCGGTGCTTTCTTGGATGTCTGACCGGCGACGAGCTCACCGAGCTCGATCGTGAAATCTTCAACATTCACCAGATGCGCCACAATCACGGTGGATGGGCGGTGAAGTCATCCAAACAGCTGTCATCATTGACCAGGCACGACACAAGGGTCACGCCGGGTCGATACATGGAGATGCCGTTGGAGACGATGATGAAGCACCCCATCAGGCCTTTCGAGTGGGAGCCCAAGAAGTTCTTCGCCTTCTTGATGGCGAACTCGAAGGGTCGCTTCAACATCTGGGTGGCCCCGGTGGCTCTGCAGTTCGAGCGGTTCCTTGACTTCGACTTCTATGTCGGGGTCTCCGCCGTCCAGGGTCACTCACGGATGCCCGAGCGGGTCTCTGATGTTGCTCTCGGGGAAAGGCTCACCTTGGAGCGATGCCGCCAGCTTGGAACGATTTTCCACGCCTCGGATAACTCCAACTACGAGAGCATCCGGGAAAACGGCTTAAAGCTGGAGGCGACGAAGGCGGCGTGGCAGCAGCACAGGAAGGCCATCCACCTCGTTTATGCGGGTGGAGTGGTTTCTCCTGGGGCTGGGACCGTCATTAAGTACGGTACCTACGTCTTCTACGCCAAGCTCGATTACGAGTGCTACCTGAGTCACGGCCACAATCTGTTTCTTACAGACAACGGCGTGGTGCTCTCGTACCAGGACATTCCGGCGATGTATCTCACACATCACTACCGTCCTCCTCACGAGCAAGATCCGGGTGGCATTCGCCACGAGAGGAAGCAGCAAAGCGCAGGGGTAGGCTCTTCTCAGGAAGAGGGAACCTCAGCGTCTGCTTCCGCATCTGCTTCCGGAGGCCCTCCACAGGGAGGGGTACCGGGTAGCAGCTCGGATCCAATGCCTTCGAAGCCAGCTCCCAAGAAGCGGCCAAAGACATCTCAGGATGCAGGCCAAGCGTCACCGGGAAGCTTCTCTCAGGAGAAGGTACCCACATTGGACGCGGCAGCTCTCCAGAAGCTTATTCGTGACAATGAGCTTAAGGCAGAGCGGGAGCGGCAAGCCACAGCCTCCGAAGGAGACACCAAGTATGCGTATCAGTCTGGGGACACCGTCCACGGCAAGATTGATGCGCATAAGTCCCAGCAGCAGGAGGAGCTCAACGAGGTTCTCCGCAAGGCCAGGACGAATCCATGGCATCTCTTCGCGCGCGGCAAGTTGCACATGGTGGACTCCTCTGGCCAGCCGATGCTTAGCACCTATGGCGATGCCCTCGTTCAGGTCACCCCCTGGCACACTTTGACTACTTCTATGAGAGAGTCTTTGGGTGGTGAATACGATTGGGCATCGTGGTTGCAGCATCCTCTTTCGGGGTACTCCCTGCACTTCTTCCTCACGGCCTTCGAGATGGGGAAGTTGCAGGGGAACTACCTCGTGGAGCTGGACAAGAAACCGAAGGTTTACTCCAACGGTTACACGTCACCTTGGATGAACTTTAAGCGTCATCCTGGCGGTCTTGCCCAGATGCTGGACGATGTCTCCGTTGCCGCGTCGAACGAATTCAGGCCCAACTTGGGTAACATTGGATTCGATCGCCCTCGGGACAATGACTCTCGTGCAAAGATGCCAAGGACCGAGGATCCCGACTACTCTCGCAAGCTCGCCGCACACAAGGCTTTCCTCAGGGAAAGGTATGTGTATGAAGAGGTTGGCTATGTGCGAGAGGATTTCCAGATGCTCGTCCGCGTCATCAATGAGGCTTATGGAGTGGACTTCTTCTCCTACATCCAGCGCCACGCCGGTGATCTGGAGGTTCGCCGTAAATACACGGTGCGAACCGCTGAGGGCTATTGTCTCTATGACAGTACCCTGAAGCAGCCGTTCAACGGCAGCTACCTCCTGGCGGTTCTGGAGAAAGTCTTCGCTGAGTCTGACCAGCGCGATTTCAAGTCGGCTTTCGCCGGCAAGGCAAAAGCTGACTTAGTGGCGTACGAAGACTTGAAGGCGAAGAAGGAGTCTGAGCTGAATGAGCTCCTCACCCGACCATATGACGACATTATGATCGAGGAGTTCATCGAGCGACTCCCATGTCCACAGATCGAGGAGATCGAGGAGCCTCCCGCGGCTACTCAGATGGATACCTCCGAACCGTCGTCTGGATCCACGGACTTGCCACAGGGCAAGAAGGTTGATCCGGTTAAGACCGAGCCGACCGATGTGCCAATGGAGACTGAAGCTCCAGAAAGCTCTCCACAGGGAGAGGCGTCTGGGGCTACTGTCGAGCCAATGGATACGGACGCTCCGGAAAGCTCTCCACATGGGGAGGCATCTGGGGTGGATGTTCCACAACAGAAGACCGAAGCCACGGAAAGCTCTCCACAGGGAGAGGCATCCGAGGTGAAGGTCGAACCTGATGTGCACATGGGTCAGGAAGGAGGTAAGTCCGAGAACATTGAAATGGCTGAGGAAGGCTCAGAATCCATGCCAGACATTTCTCCCGAGAAGGATGATGAAAGTGAACTTCACGATCAAGGCATCTGGGGGAAATGCAAGACTGTTCCGGATCCTGAGTACTACCAGGCCGCGAAGGATGCAGAGGACCAGAATGAGAACGCGTTCGACAAGATGGGCAAAGCAAAGGAAAAGATCGAGCTCGTCGATCTCGAAGAGTTCAAACATTTCCTTACGCAGCTCACCGAAATCGAACGACAAAGCCCTATGCGGATGCTCAGCAAGCAGCTGCATGGATATGGCTATTCAGGCTTGTATCATACAGGACTTCGTGATCCTGATTACGAGCCCGTTCTCGCATACAAGGTGCAGCATATGAGTTGGAGGGTAAATGTTCCGAACCACAAGGGACAGAAATACTCTCTCTCTATGGTGGATCTATTCGACCAACTCAACAAGATGGATCCCATCTATGAGCGTAGTCCCGACAAAAAGGACGTTGTTTTTCGTTCTGGGGACGTTCGTAGCACCTTGGACGACAAGCTCATGGGCAAGGCCTCTGACATCCGAGAATCAGCACTGGAGGTTATGGAAGCACTTCTTGATAAGCTGAAGTCCCTGGATGCAAGCAGCAATCCGGCAACTCGAGAAGAACTTTTGAATGCTATGCTTCACTACTTCTTGAGCACCGGAGTCGATGAAGAGGAGATCGGGGACCTCTCTCTTGAGAAGACGCCGAATCCTTATATTCATCGTTTTGGTCTGGCAGAGGACTCCAATGTCCCTATATTCACCAGCAAGACCAAGTATGCCGCGCTCATCCTCAATCTCGGCAACATGAGCAGGGGAAGAAAGCGTTCCGCTCCTAGCTCCGTTGCTAATCACATTGACTGGGACGATGCTACACCATCTAAAGGAGACTTGATAAAATCGATTGCACAGTCGAAGACGCATTTGTTCATGCTCTGCGAAGCGGCTAAGATCGATGACTCCGAAGAGGCCTTCCTCAAGTCACGCGGTTGGCAATTCCTTAGTAACGAGTCCAAGGACCTGATGGTGGGAAGTCGTACAAATGGTGTCGGATCTTCGATCACCCGTCTTGCCGGCTCCACTCTCAGTGGATATGCCCACGAGTCCCTTCCAATAACCTATATGGTCGCGGAAATCGTGTATGGCATGACGTTACCGACCGGTCTCCAGGGCAGTCGGGGTGATGTTCCAGATGAGTCACTGACCAAGGTCTTGGAGCGAGCTGGATCCGACCGGCTAAGAGTTTGTGTCTTCCACCTCCACAACGACGCGGCGGCAGACAAGGTGGCGTTGGCTCATGAAGTGTTGGGCAACATGTTCATCGACTGCTTGCACTACCAAGTCGACCTCATCGGCGGCGACGCCAACATGGCCCTCTACCGGGCCACCGGCAGAAAGCAGGAGTCGATGGATATCCGTGGCGGGATGTACCAAAGCCTTCTCGACTACTTCTTGGAGGCATGGTCAGAAAGCCCAAAGTGCCCACACTTCTGTTAGCCTCGTGCGAGACATGTGTCAGCAAACGCCATGTGGCTTCTGAAACAGTATGAGGACACGCTGGGAATGCCATACAAGGAAGCTAAGCAACCGGACTGGAATACTTTTCCTGGTTTGGATCCTGTTATGGCTACAGTCATGGAATGGGGACACAGCATGTCGGACGATCAATGGGCGGAGTTTCCGTCTTCAAAGACTGAGTTCGACATCCATGTCTCTGAGTGGCTGTTAAACTCCACCAGCGCCGCGTACCTTCTCAACGATCGGGACTATGACGCTCACACTCCGCTCCTCATCGAGGGTCACGCGAACCAGTACTCTGGAGGCAGGATGAGAGCGCTCAACCGCAATCCCGACACCGTGAAGGAAGCCGCGGACAGAAGAAAAGAGAGACAGAAGCTGAACAAGGCGCGTGGTTCTGGTTCTACTGGTCCTGCAGCCGCACCACAGGGAGCAACCTCTTCTCAGGAAGAGGCAGCTTCTGGTGCTAAAGCTTCTGGTTCTCAACGTCCTCAAGAACCCGCACAACCTCCTGGTGGCAAAGAAGGCGGCAAAGGAGGCAAGTCCTCCAAAGGAAAAGGCAAGGACGCCGACAAGGGCAAGTCCAAAGGCAAGTCCAAAGGCAAGTCCAAGGACAAGTCTAAGGGCAAGAGCAAGGGGAAACACTGACTAGGTTCCGATTCTTCGGATGTGGAAATGGACAATGGACTCGACGAGGTTCTTTTGGAACAAGATGATGCCGTTGCTCCTGATCCACAGATCTCGTTACCTAGATCCCCTGCTGATCCCCGCAGTTACGACCCTGTTCGCCATGCTCCGGTGATGCCGATCCACACGGTTGACATTTACCGCTGGCATGGTACTGAACATTGGCGTGATAGAACCTGGGATCGCGACATAGAGTTCATCGACTGAACTGGCAGAGTGTTTCACGGAATGCTTCTTTCAGAAAAAGGTATCCACTTGAGCATTCGTCATTTCATAGGGAGATGCTTTTCTCAGGAAAAGGTACTTCCTAAAGAACTCTTTCTCAAAGAAAGATACTTATCTCAAGATAAGATACTTCTCATGCCCTTATATATTTGCCGTGTCGCAAGATGTCATGCTGGCATCAAGTGGAGCCAAGCTCTACAATCCTTTATGTGACAGTAAGCTTTCCGCCTGGAGAGGAAACTGAACACAAGTGGGCAACTTTCAAGCAAAAGTTTTCAGTTGAAGATCCGTTTGCGTTTTCGTGCGTGTTCTGCTCTTTTCATTGAAGCTGTCTTCAGGTGAGATATGTATAGATTCTCTTCAAGTCGCAGATGTAGCTCAATACTCCGCTAATTCGACCGAGAGCAATAACAGGCTAGTTGAATGCCGACTCCACGGCCATGCAGCTCTACGTGTTTTAAATTTGTGCATGGTTGAAACACTGAATGTTACACATCCAGGTGCCTGTCTGTTTCACGTATCACTTGCATGTATCCATGCCTGTTGCTCAAGGTTTCTAGTGCAGTGGACTACAGCTGTGCGCCTGTAGCAAAAGAGACACCTGAGTGCCTGTGTTCCTGTACGCCTAGCGAGGGGATACACGTCCAGGTTACATCTCAGGGGGTGGGGTGGGGGGGGGGTGGGGTTGGGTGTGGGTGTGGGTGTGGGTGTGGGTGTGGGTGTGGGTGTGGGTGTGGGTGTGGGTGTGGGTGTGGGTGTGGGTGTGGGTGTGGGTGTGGGTGTGGGTGTGGGTGTGGGTGTGGGTGTGGGTGTGGGTGTGGGTGTGGGTGTGGGTGTGGGTGTGGGTGTGGGTGTGGGTGTGGGTGTGGGTGTGGGTGTGGGTGTGGGTGTGGGTGTGGGTGTGGGTGTGGGTGTGGGTGTGGGTGTGGGTGTGGGTGTGGGTGGTGGGTGTGTGGGTGTGGGTGTGGGTGTGGGTGTGGGTGTGGGTGTGGGTGGGTGTGGGTGTGGGTGTGTGGGTGTGGGTGTGTGGGTGTGTGGGTGTGTGGGTGTGTGGGTGTTGTGGGGGTGTGGGGGTGTGGGTGTGTGGGGGTGTGGGGGTGGTGGGGGTGGTGGGGGTTTGGTGGGGTGTGGGTGTGGGTGTGGGTGTGGGTGTGGGTGTG
>CAJNDT010005899.1:307548-352083 GCA_905221615.1 Symbiodinium sp. CCMP2592 | reverse complement strand
CTGTCTTTCTGACTGTCTCACGAAACGAAGCGCTAATCCTAGAAACCTCCTGAGTTCTGTTCAAACTGGGTGGTTGAAGGAAATTGATTCACATCCTCCTTTTCGTTCCATGATTGAGCACAAGGCCTTCTTGAACGCCTGGCTCCGTAAGGAGTACGCGGTTTTGAGTGCAGTGCAACATGTCATGTTCATGCAGGAGCGTTTGTGAGTCATGTCTTCTTCATGTGTGAGCTGTCGGAGCAATTCAATGCATGTGCTTCATGAAGAGTTGTTGGTCTCTTTTTAAATTTGTGCCTGCATTGCTCAAATCAGCTGGTTCAAAACTCAAGTGAGAAAGTAGCCCACAACTTCCTCTTCTTCTGTTACCAGCATGGCTGCGGCAGGACCCTCGATGGACACTGGACCCTCCTCTCATGAGGAGGCACCATTCCAGGTCTACTGGACACCGACAACGGGATGCAACTTCAAGATTGACGTCCGCACTGGTGTCCCCGACCTGTCCTTGTACCAACAGAGCGCGTCCTGGGCAAACCGTCGTGTACTCCGAACAGTTGGAGATGGCGACGGTAATGCCAGCTATCCTACAAGGGATCGTCGAGCCTATCCTGCGAGTGCTCCGGTGGCCTCCCTCAGGATCATCCCAGAAGGTGTTCAACGGTTTTTCCGTCAGCAGGACACCACGGCGTACTTCCCTCAGGGGGAGATGGCCGCGGTGAACATTCTGGAAGGACAGTTGGCCTTTCTGTCACACGTCCTGCTGTACGAGGAAACTCACCCTGGGACCCATGTGTTGCAGCGGCACCTCACGTGGAAGTTCGACTTCCTCCGGTGCTTTCTTGGATGTCTGACCGGCGACGAGCTCACTGGGCTCGATCGCGAAATCTTCAACATTCACCAGATGCGCCACAATCACGGTGGATGGGCGGTGAAGACATCCAAACAGCTTTCATCATTGACCAGGCACGACACAAGGGTCACGCCGGGTCGATACATGGAGATCCCGTTGGAGACGATGATGCAGCACCCCATCAGGCCTTTCGAGTGGGAGCCCAAGAAGTTCTTCGCCTTCTTGATGGCGAACGCGAAGGGTCGCTTCAACATCTGGGTGGCCCCGGTGGCTCTGCAGTTCGAGCGGTTCTTTGACTTCGACTTCTATGTCGGGGTCTCCGCCGTCCAGGGTCACTCACGGATGCCCGAGCGGGTCTCTGATGTTGCTCTCGCGGAAAGGCTCACCTTGGAGCGATGCCGCCAGCTTGGAACGATTTTCCACGCCTCGGATAACTCCAACTACGAGAGCATCCGGGAAAACGGCTTAAAGCTGGAGGCGACGAAGGCGGCGTGGCAGCAGCACAGGAAGGCCATCCACCTCGTCTATGCGGGTGGAGTGGTTTCTCCTGGGGCTGGGACCGTCATTAAGTACGGTACCTACGTCTTCTACGCCAAGCTCGATTACGAGTGCTACCTGAGTCACGGCCACAATCTGTTTCTTACAGACAACGGCGTGGTGCTCTCGTACCAGGACATTCCGGCGATGTATCTCCCACATCACTACCGTCCTCCTCACGAGCAAGATCCGGGTGGCATTCGCCACGAGAGGAAGCAGCAAAGCGCAGGGGTAGGCTCTTCTCAGGAAGAGGGAACCTCAGCGTCTGCTTCCGCATCTGCTTCCGGAGGCCCTCCACAGGGAGGGGTACCGGGTAGCAGCTCGGATCCAATGCCTTCGAAGCCAGCTCCCAAGAAGCGGCCAAAGACATCTCAGGTTATTCGTGACAATGAGCTTAAGGCAGAGCGGGAGCGGCAAGCCACAGCCTCCGAAGGAGACACCAAGTATGCGTATCAGTCTGGGGACACCGTCCACGGCAAGATTGATGCGCATAAGTCCCAGCAGCAGGAGGAGCTCAACGAGGTTCTCCGCAAGGCCAGGACGAATCCATGGCATCTCTTCGCGCACGGCAAGTTTCACATGGTGGACTCCTCTGGCCAGCCGATGCTTAGCACCTATGGCGATGCCCTCGTTCAGGTCACCCCCTGGCACACGTTGACTACTTCTATGAGAGAGTCTTTGGGTGGTGAATACGATTGGGCATCGTGGTTGCAGCATCCTCTTTCGGGGTACTCCCTGCACTTCTTCCTCAAGGCCTTCGAGATGGGGAAGTTGCAGGGGAACTACCTCGTGGAGCTGGACAAGAAACCGAAGGTTTACTCCAACGTTTACACGTCACCTTGGATGAACTTTAAGCGTCATCCTGGCGGTCTTGCCCAGATGCTGGACGATGTCTCCGTTGCCGCGTCGAACGAATTCAGGCCCAATTTGGGTAACATTTGATTCGATCGCCCTCGGGACAATGACTCTCGTGCAAGGATGCCAAGGACAGAGGATCCCGACTACTCTCGCAAGCTCGCCGCACACAAGGCTTTCCTCAGGGAAAGGTATGTGTATGAAGAGGTTGGCTATGTGCGAGAGGATTTCCAGATGCTCGTCCGCGTCATCAATGAGGCTTATGGAGTGGACCTCTTCTCCTACATCCAGCGCCACGCCGGTGATCTGGAGGTTCGCCGTAAATACACGGTGCGAACCCCTGATGGCTATTGTCTCTATGACAGTACCCTGAAGCAGCCGTTCAACGGCAGCTACCTCCTGGCGGTTCTGGAGAAAGTCTTCGCTGAGTCTGACCAGCGCGATTTCAAGTCGGCTTTCGCCCGCAAGGCAAAAGCTGATTTAGTGGCGTACGAAGACTTGAAGGCGAAGAAGGAGTCAGAGCTGAATGAGCTCCTCACCCGACCATATGACGACATTATGATCGAGGAGTTCATCGAGCGACTCCCATGTCCACAGATCGAGGAGATCGAGGAGCCTCCCGCGGCTACTCAGATGGATACCTCCGAACCGTCGTCTGGATCCACGGACTTGCCACAGGGCAAGAAGGTTGATCCGGTTAAGACCGAGCCGACCGATGTGCCAATGGAGACTGAAGCTCCAGAAAGCTCTCCACAGGGAGAGGCGTCTGGGGCTACTGTCGAGCCAATGGATACGGACGCTCCGGAAAGCTCTCCACATGGGGAGGCATCTGGGGTGGATGTTCCACAACAGAAGACCGAAGCCACGGAAAGCTCTCCACAGGGAGAGGCATCCGAGGTGAAGGTCGAACCTGATGTGCACATGGGTCAGGAAGGAGGTAAGTCCGAGAACATTGAAATGGCTGAGGAAGGCTCAGAATCCATGCCAGACATTTCTCCCGAGAAGGATGATGAAAGTGAACTTCACGATCAAGGCATCTGGGGGAAATGCAAGACTGTTCCGGATCCTGAGTACTACCAGGCCGCGAAGGATGCAGAGGACCAGAATGAGAACGCGTTCGACAAAATGGGCAAGGCAAAGGAAAAGATTCGACAAGATGGGCAAAGCAAAGGAAAAGATCGAGCTCGTCGATCTCGAAGAGTTCAAACATTTCCTTACGCAGCTCACCGAAATCGAACGACAAAGCCCTATGCGGCTGCTCTGCAAGCAGTTGCGTGGATATGGCTATTCAGGCTTGTATCATACAGGACTTCGTGATCCTGACTACGAGCCCGTTCTCGCCTACAAGGTGCAGCATATGAGTTGGAGGGTAAATGTTCCAAACCACAAGGGACAGAAATACTCTCTCTCTATGGTGGATCTATTCGACCAACTCAACAAGATGGATCCCATCTATGAGCGTCGTCCCGACAAGAAGAACGTTGTTTTTCGTTCTGGGGACGTTCGTAGCACCTTGGACGACAAGCTCATGGGCAAGGCCTCTGACATCCGAGAATCAGCACTGGATGTTATGGAAGCACTTCTTGATAAGCTGAAGTCCCTGGATGCAAGCGGCAATCCGGCAACTCGAGAAGAACTTTTGAATGCTATGCTTCACTACTTCTTGAGCACCGGAGTCGATGAAGAGGAGATCGGGGACCTCTCTCTTGAGAAGACGCCGAATCCTTATATTCATCGTTTTGGTCTGGCAGAGGACTCCAATGTCCCTATCTTCACCAGCAAGACCAAGTATGCCGCGCTCATCCTCAATCTCGGCAACATGAGCAGGGGAAGAAAGCGTTCCGCTCCTAGCTCCGTTGCTAATCACATTGACTGGGACGATGCTACACCATCTAAAGGAGCCTTGATAAAATCGATTGCACAGTCGAAGACGCATTTGTTCATGCTCTGCGAAGCGGCTAAGATCGATGACTCCGAAGAGGCCTTCCTCAAGTCACGCGGTTGGCAATTCCTTCGTAACGAGTCCAAGGCCCTGATGGTGGGAAGTCGTACAAATGGTGTCGGATCTTCGATCACCCGTCTTGCCGGCTCCACTCTCAGTGGATATGCCCACGAGTCCCTTCCAATAACCTATATGGTCGCCGAAATCGTGTATGGCATGACGTTACCGACCGGTCTCCAGGGCAGTCGTGGTGATGTTCCAGATGAGTCACTGACCAAGGTCTTGGAGCGTTTGTGTCTTCCACCTCCACAACGACGCGGCGGCAGACAAAGTGGCGTTGGCTCATGAAGTGTTGGGCAACATGTTCATCGACTGCTTGCACTACCAAGTCGACCTCATCGGTGGCGACGCCAACATGGCCCTCTACCGGGCCACCGGCCGAAAGCAGGAGGCGATGGATATTCGTGGCGGAATGTACCAAAGCCTTCTCGACTACTTCTTGGAGGCATGGTCAGAAAGCCCAAAGTGCCCACACTTCTGTTCGCCTCGTGCGAGACATGTGTCAGCAAACGCCATGTGGCTTCTGAAACAGTATGAGGACACGCTGGGAATGCCATACAAGGAAACTAAGCAACCAGACTGGAATACTTTTCCTGGTTTGGATCCTGTTATGGCTACAGTCATGGAATGGGGACACAGCATGTCGGACGATCAATGGGCGGAGTTTCCGTCTTCAAAGACTGAGTTCGACATCCATGTCTCTGAGTGGCTGTTAAACTCCACCAGCGCCGCGTGCCTTCTCAACGATCGGGACTATGACGCTCACACTCCGCTCCTCATCGAGGTTCACGCGAACCAGTACTCTGGAGGCAGGATGAGAGCGCTCAACCGCAATCCCGACACCATGAAGGAAGCCGCGGACAGACGAAAAGAGAGACAGAAGCTGAACAAGGCGCGTGGTTCTGGTTCTACTGGTCCTGCAGCCGCACCACAGGGAGCAAGCTCTTCTCAGGGAGAGGCAGCTTCTGGTGCTAAAGCTTCTGGTTCTCAACGTCCTCAAGAACCCGCACAACCTCCTGGTGGCAAAGAAGGCGGCAAAGGAGGCAAGTCCTCCAAAGGAAAAGGCAAGGACGCCGACAAGGGCAAGTCCAAAGGCAAGTCCAAGGACAAGTCCAAGGGCAAGAGCAAGGGGAAACACTGACTAGGTTCCGATTCTTCGGATGTGGAAATGGACAATGGACTCGACGAGGTTCTTTTGGAACAAGATGATGCCGTTGCTCCTGATCCACAGATCTCGTTACCTAGATCCCCTGCTGATCCCCGCGGTTACGACCCTGTTCGCCATGCTCCGGTGATGCCGATCCACACGGTTGACATTTACCGCTGGCATGGTACTGAACATTGGCGTGATAGAACCTGGCATCGCGACATAGAGTTCATCGACTGAACTGGCAGAGTGTTTCACGGAATGCTTCTTTCAGAAGAAGGTATCCACTTGAGCATTCGTCATTTCATAGGGAGATGCTTTTCTCAGGAAAAGGTACTTCCTAAATAACTCTTTCTCAAAGAAAGATACTTATCTCAAGATAAGATACTTCTCATGCCCTTATATATTTGCCGTGTCGCAAGATGTCATGTTGGCATCAAGTGGAGCTAAGCTCTACAATCTTTTATGTGACAGTAAGCTTTCCGCCTGGAGAGGAAACTGAACACAAGTGGGCAACTTTCAAGCAAAAGTTTTCAGTTGAAGATCCGTTTGCGTTTTCGTGCGTGTTCTGCTCTTTTCATTGAAGCTGTCTTCAGGTGAGAGATGTATAGATTCTCTTCAAGTCGCAGATGTAGCTCAATACTCCGCTAATTCGACCGAGAGCAATAACAGACTAGTTGAATGCCGACTCCACGGCCATGCAGCTCTACGTGTTTTAAATTTGTGCCTGGTTGAAACACTGAATGTTACACATCCAGTTGCCTGTCTGTTTCACGTATCACTTGCATGTATCCATGCCTGTTGCTCAAGGTTCTAGTGCAGTGGACTACAGCTGTGCGCCTGTAGCAAAAGAGACACCTGAGTGCCTGTGTTCCTGTACGCCTAGCGAGGGGATACACGTCCAGGTTACATCTCAGGGGGTGGGGGGGGGGGTGGGGGTGGGGTTGGGGGTGGGGTGTGGGTGTGTGTGTGTGTGTGTGTGGGTGTGGGTGTGTGGGGTGTGGGTGTGGGTGTGGGTGTGGGTGTGGGTGTGTGGTGTGGGTGTGGGTGTGTGGTGTGGGTGTGGGTGTGGGTGTGTGGTGTGGGTGTGGGTGTGGGTGTGGGTGTGGGTGTGGGTGTGGGTGTGGGTGTGGGTGTGGGTGTGGGTGTGGGTGTGGGTGTGGGTGTGGGTGTGGGTGTGGGTGTGGGTGTGGGTGTGGGTGTGGGTGTGGGTGTGGGTGTGGGTGTGGGTGTGGGTGTGGGTGTGGGTGTGGGTGTGGGTGTGGGTGTGGGTGTGGGTGTGGGTGTGGGTGTGGGTGTGGGTGTGGGTGTGGGTGTGGGTGTGTGGGGTGTGGGTGTGGGTGTGGGTGTGGGGTGTGTGTGGGGTGTGGGGTGTGGGGTGTGGGTGTGGGTGTGGGTGTGGGTGTGGGGTGTGGGTGTGTGGGTGGGTGGGTGTGGGTGTGTGTGGTGGGGTGGGGTGTGGGTGTGTGGGGTGTGGGTGGGGTGTGGGGGTGTGGGTGGGTGTGGGGGTGTGGGTGGGGTGTGGGGGTGTGGGTGTGGGTGTGTGTGTGTGTGTGTGTGTGTGTGTGTGGGGGTGTGTGTGTGGGTGTGTGTGTGTGCGTGTGGGTGTGTGTGTGTGTGTGTGTGTGTGTGTGTGTGTGTGTGTGTGTGTGTGTGTGTGTGTGTGTGTGTGTGTGTGTGTGTGTGTGTGTGTGTGTGTGTGTGTGTGTGTGTGTGTGTGTGTGTGTGTGTGTGTGTGTGTGTGTGTGTGTGTGTGTGTGTGTGTGTGTGTGTGTGTGTGTGTGTGTGTGTGTGTGTGTGTGTGTGTGTGTGTGTGTGTGTGTGTGTGTGTGTGTGTGTGTGTGCGGGTGTGTGTGTGGGTGTGTGTGTGTGCGTGTGTGTGTGTGCGTGTGCGTGTGCGTGTGCGTGCGCGTGCGCGTGCGCGTGTGCTTTTTGTGCGCATGCCTGTCCGTGCGCAGGCGGCGGGAGTCGTCCGAATGTCACGTTCGATCATCCTGCTGCACCTGGCCTGCACAAGATACACTGCCCGCTGCATCCTCAACCGGACAGTATGGCAGCCAATCGTGACCTCAGCACTCGTAGGTGCACTTGCAGGCTGCAGCCCGAACATGAAGCCTTAGCCTCAGACACGGAGGAAAATCGCCGCAATTAATGCGCGGTGGGCCCTCGTCCTGAAACATACGTGAGGATGCTGGACAGGCTCAGGGCGATGGAGCACTGCACAGAAGGGGTTCAGGGAGCGAGGGGTTGGACCGTCTGTGAATGAAGGTCGGTACAGGTGAGGCTACAATCCTGCAAGCCTCCTGCTTCAAAGGCACCCAACATATTTCATCATTCCATGTTCGCCCGGGCTTCTTCCAGGTTTGTGCTTGAGTCTGAGCCTGCGACCCTACACGAGCTCCCGACACGGCTTCCCCCCCGGCTTTCCTTACAAGCCAAGCAACAGGGAACTGAATGGCTTCACAGATTCCTTCAGATGTCCTTAGTTGCTGGTGTTGTTGAAGTGGGTTTTGTTGAATACACAGCTGCATGCACAGCGTCAAACACGCAAGAAGCTGACCGTCTGCTGTTCAGGATCGTTGCCAGTCCCGCAGCAATCAAAGATGCAAAGGGCGAAGTCACGTCGATGGAACCATCTGGCTCGACCTGACATCGAATGCACGAATAGCAGTGGTTGGTCTGTTACAAACTCACGACGGTGATGTCACAACATCCCTAGGCCTAACTGTGCATGAACGCCCAATTGCGATCAGCCGTGGACGCTGGAACTGTAGCTGGCCTGGCCCGTAAGCTTCTGCCCAAAGGGTCCGCAAATGTCACGGTTCTGGTCCAAGCAACCTGACCACGGCAGGGCATCCCCAGACCAGTTTCTTAGCATGTGCAGGCATCTGCAAACCTGTCACCGAATCGTGGCATTGCTACCTGTTACCTCTTCTTGAAGACTAGCAGCCCAAAGCTTCAGATGCCATGCAAGCCGTGCTCATAACCTCAGACTCACTCACCAAGAACCAGCACTGAATCAATTCGGGCGCAACTGACCACATGCAGCAGATCATCAGCGCCGGACTTCCTGGCCGTTTACCTCTCAGACGGCTCCAGCTAGCGACGCTCTTCTGGAAGCTTTGCACAGTGTAAATGCTAGAGCGAACCTCGTCCGCCGAGCTCGAATCGTAGCCGGCCTTGCTTGGCAGCATTGCACGGGCAACGGTGTCTGGAAGTGCCGCTGACACTTGCAGCTGACAGCTGACCCTGAGCCCTGACACGGAAACCAAAAACCCCTAGTTGCTCTTGGACCGGGCTGCAACCAGCATGTTCACGCCAGGAGACCTTTCGGCATGGAAAAGGTGCCAATGCACTTCCGCCGGCTACAGCCCCGTGATGTTCGATATTGTTGTTAGAAGCACCCGGCGCCCAGAGTACGATGCAAGGGCGATAAGGTCAGAGACATTCATCAGCTATCTCACCTTGGAGCCTGACGAACACGCTGCTTGCATCATGTATGCTTCTATCTGCTGGGTTGCCAAACTCGCAGGTGCAAACAACTCCAGCAGACATCAGCCACTCCAGTAGTTTAACGTTTGTGACTTCTGTGGCCCGAGAATAAGATACATGACACCCCAACCATATGATTTGGCTATATTTGGCTTCTAGTCCGGGGATGTGGCGGATGTGGCCAGTCATATTCGGTCGGGAAGCCCGACCGGGTCATGCCATGTAGACTCGAAAGGTCGATACAAAAGGCATGGATCTACTGGAATTCAGGCGCATGTTCACGGGAGCGTGTCGGAATGCTGAGCGGCGTGGTAGGGTGTACTCAGGTGTCAGTGGGCAAGCATGGCAGTGGACGGCGGCAAGAAACAAGTTGTTCACACAAATCTGTACTTGCATACCGCCTTGAGGCCTGCCCCTCCCCCCTGCAATTCTCTGGATAGCATAGTGAATCACCACACATTTGAGGCACCGGGTCCTCCGAAAGACTGATGAAAATTCCACATGCTGAAAGCAAAAGCGCGCCCCTCAGGTCCAGGGCTCCAGGCAGCAAGTAGCGGAAGGTGGCCGCAGCATCCCCAGGGCAGGCATCGCAGAAGCATGATGTAGAGGCGGCGATGGCTAGGGGATCTCAGGCAGGCAAGTTTTGCATAAGAACTTGCTCACGGGAGCTGCACCATGAGCAATGGCAAGGCTGTCTGCGGCCACAACACGTGCCAGCTCCGAGTACACACGTGACCAGCTTCCTCAGTGCAGCTGCGCCTCTCATGCCTTCTCAAGTCTTTTGCACTTCTTTTGATCCTGATCCCGCCGAGCCGCCCCAGAAAGCGCGCTCCTCCTCTCCCAACTCCTCCAGGTCGCCGGCCTCAGCTTCTCGGCCCTTGGCCCTTCGAAGGAGATCCGGCAAGGGAGACCCTAATGAGAACCCGACAATCGCTGGCACTATCATCGGCAACAGGCTGTACTTGATGTAGAAGGTGCCTGCCGAATGAGAAGAGATAAGCATCCAGGCTTGAAAAAAGCCATGTGCAAGCTTGGCCTTGCTCCGTGTACTGGGTGCAGCTCTTGTTCCTTAGGTGAAGGGAACTGGCATGGCTGCCATGGTTGGTACGACTGGAGTTCCTAAGGGCCGAGTGCATGCACAGCCGCGCAAGAGCAAACCGTCCGCAGTCACCAATGCTGGCATTGAAGATGACAACATCGTCCTCGCGGTGAGGCCATGATGGGTCGGGAAATCTTGATGCTTCAAGACAAGATGACACAAAGCCGAAGCTGTCCGTATAGATGCTGCATTGCATATCGCCTGGCGCGAACTGCAGAGCCGAAGTCCCGAGCTGCAGAGTACCCTCGCTGAAACCTGAAACCCACCCCAGGGATTGCCTGGCGCACAGTGGGGCCCGTTCATCTCCGTGGTGAAGGCAAAAGCCCCGAATGCTTTCGCATACTGCGCACAATCCTGGAGCAGGGCTGAGGCTCAGAAGCCATGGGTCCATGCCTTCTTGGCCATGCCCGCTGGGATCCGTGCATGGAGGAATGGAATGCAAGACGTCATCATCGGCCATGTTTCCACCCCTGAGGGCGCTCAGGTCTTCCCAAACACGCGCACACACAGAGACCCAAAAAAACGTGAAATGCACCGTAACGTGGACTTGCTGCATTACCCTGGCGGGATGCTCCGAATCAGCTTCCAAGGCGCTGCAGGCATCTCCACAATAGATCGAAACAAAGTCCTGCCGCGCAAGACCATCTGAAAATGAGGAAGCCGAACGGAGCTCTGTGCAAGGTCACGAAGGCTTGACAAGCAATTCAATGGATTTCGACGGCGCCTCGGGCCTGTCCTCAGATTCAGATAGCAAAGGGCCCACAAGCCAAACCTCCTCACCTGCCTGCCCCTCTGCAAGCGAATCGCACATCGAAGCTAAAACCGTAGGTCTCAGTGCTTAACCAAGCTGCTCCATCGCCCCCACCACCAGGGCCGGTGCTTGTACAGTCGCCGTTGTCGTAACCACACCTCGGGTTGGCTCCCTGTGTGTCTGCCTGCCACTGGCCTTCGTGCAAGATCGGCCCCCTTTGTCTCAAAATGCAGCCCGAATGCTCCCGAGTGTTGCACTCCCAGTCGCAGATCTTGTTACCCAGCTTGCCCGACTCGCAAGGGCAGTGGCTCACCTGCTCGGGACATCTGTTCTGAAATGGAGACGGTGACACCGCCATCTTGCATAGTTATAGTTAAACTGCACACCTGCATGCTGTGGTGATACGGGAATGGCCAAGAGCAAGCACATAGGGCATGCAAGGATGAAAGTTTCTGCGCCTGCTCGCAGTGTGGCACGTGAAAGCCGAAATTTTCGCACACTTTCATGGCGTCCTCCATCCCTTCAGCCTGTCGCCGTCCCGACTTGGTGACTAGGCAGTGTTCTAAGCTGCAGATCACGGCTATGTGATGGCCAAGTAACTTCCATGGGAGGCCAGCCAAACTGCTCACAGCACTGAGTCCGCTCCAGGCCTCAAGCCATCAGAGAAAGAAGGAGCCAGGCGCCGCATGGCAGCTGTGTATGCACAGTCCAAGGCACAAGAGTAGTACCCGGTGACGGCCTCAAGAGCATTCGAACTTGGGAGTCATGCTCGAAATGTCGGCTCTGGATCTCAGTCATCAGAAGTGGCGTGCCTGGCACATCTCTTCTGTCATAACGCCACTCGCGCTGCCTGACATCTCCAACAGTAACCAAAAGCAGTCAAAGGCCAACAAACCTCGGAACTACAAGGCTTTCAGCCCGGCCTTCGGCATCGTGAGGTAGCTGCAGGCTGCAGGCCAAGGCGTCCGTGATAGCACACTGCATCAGGGACAAGCTTTCTGGCCCGACGTGCACGGCTACGGTGCTGGCATCAAGTGCAAGAAATCCGCAGTTCCCTCCTGCCCATGGTGATGGCCGCCGTCGTCCTGCATCACAGATCACAGAGCATTACCGGAAAAGCAATTTCAGAAAGGTTTCTATCAGCAGCCTCCGACAAGCGTCTGCTGCCCCTCCTTCATGCAAGAGAAGTGCATCCCCATAGTTTCGCACATAGAGCTCATCGATCCCAGATCCTCCTGTGGTCACGCAGCACCCCACCCGTCAAAGGACCCCAGAGAGAGAAACTCGAGCGAGAGGCACGGGAGCCAACACACGCTGCTTTAGAAGCTTCGGCACTGCTGGCCAAGTCTCCATCTCGCGCTCTCCACAGCAGTGGGCCCTTTCATAGCCTTGGCATATGTAATTACCCTCGCTCTGCCACAACTGCACCTGGTGCCCTGGATGAGGGAAGCCGTGAGTGGGCGCTACACTTCACCCAGTTGAACAGGCAGCAGGCAGGCTGAGAGCAAGAGACTCATCATTTCCACGAGTCCATGCTTTCCCACTCTAGTAATCTGTACAAGTGTCCTGCTGCTCTGCCCATGCCCAGGTCCAACTCAACACTACATGGTGCCACGGTACCCCACGGTACCGTGCATACTGGCAAAAGCTCCACTGCCTTGGCCCTGGCAACTACGATGTGGACAATATAGGAAGCATGGCTGGAAACTGACAACCTTTGGCAACTTGGCAATCAGATTCCTAGCAAATCATCACCCGTCACGTCCGGTCACGATTCAGCGCGTGGCACGCACTTGAAACTAGAGAGGTCTGAAGGGCTGTCGTACTCAGTGAAGCTCATGTGGTCGTGTTGCATAGAGGGTTTTCAAATTCAACAGGCACCGATGCCAACCTTCAGCAAAAGGATACGACGTCTCAATCTGCTAGCTGCGACGAAGATGCACATCGTCGTCATCTGTGAAACCTGCCGCGCTGCTAGAAGGCATCTTCTTTTTGCGATCAGTACTGGGATCAAATTTCTGTGTAATGAGAGCACGACGTGCACTCATACTTGTGCCAGCCTCGCATGACTTTTGCAGAAAGTCGGGCGAGATAGATCCCTTGGCGAGAGAAACACTGTCGGCAGATTTGCCAATACCTTTTTATTGAACCTTGAAAGGTCTGCCCACAGCCCTCAGAAGAACCTGCTTCGCATCATGCGAAGATAGCTTCAGAGCCCTGCTTGCCACCAAAGGCACATCGTCAGAGATGAGGCCCATGGCCATAGTCATGTTCAGGCGCTCCATGTCGCAATGGAACTTCGACATCTTGTCACATTCGCCCTCCACGGACCGGGCTGAGTTTGTGTTTCTCTGCAGTCTCTCTACCTGGACCGCCCCTGTGCCCCAGAACAGTGCACCCTTCGAAAGCCATTGTCACCCATGGACGCTAGGCGCCGTCCTCGTTTGGGGGACGGTCCTTTGGGCATGAGAAATAATAGAGTGCACTGACGCAAGCACACTTGTAGAGCATTCCGGACGAGGCTCGTCGCAAACATAGACGTATCCTCTCGCCACGCAGGTGGGCAACAGCCGGGTCATCACGTCCTCCTTGCATATGCTTCGCAGAACTGGGAGCGTGCTGCTGTGTAACCGAGAGATGGCAGCTCGGCTCGGCTCGAGGGTTCAAGATGGCAGCGTGCTGCGTGAAAGCCGGGGCACTGGAACGAGGTGGTCGGCCTCCTGGTCTTCACAGCATCCTGCCCTTCGGACGCCTTCAGGCAGAGTAGGAACAAACCACTCATCAATTGCGGCGAGTCCTTGCTGAAAAGTAAACTGCACCTGAATGTTAAAGCCATGGCGCAATCAGTGAACTCGTTGCCCAACTGAGCAAAGAAAGCATGTGGGACTTCACTCTGCTAGAATCGCACTACCAACAACGTATTCCATTCTCAGTGGCAGGATAGCATACTTAGACTGTGCCGGCATACCAGCTCGTCTTCGCTGGTCGCTTGAATAGTCCAAGCCACATGACAGACACGGTCAGGATCGGACTCCAAGAAATGCAGTTCTTCTTCCATCTTGCGCCCGACTTCACGGCAAGCATCCAAAGCCCTGTGGTCACAGTGCATGTGATCCTTGCAGGGCAGAGCAAGCGCGTGCTTGGGCGCATCCGTTCAATCCCTTGGACACCCCTTGGGGCGGATCGGGTCCGCCTCGCCACGTCGGCAAATTGGGGCATATCTGTAGCCGGCATGCTCACAGACAACCCCCAAATCCACGCCCATCAACGAGGCCTGAGTCTACTCAGCAGCAGAACTTTTGCAACGCTGCGCCCACTTCCTAGATTACTCGGGAACGACTTGAATCTAACTTCTAACAAAACGATCCAAAGAGCTGGAAGAATTGTCTCCGCGTCTTCGCAGCACGTAGTGTTCAGAAGGCCTCGGGATGACGACGACTTGGTGCTGGGAAGTTGACCGGAAGGCGATGGCACAACCGCTCATGGAGGGACAGCACTCGCTGCAGGCTAGAGAGGGCCTGTTTTGACGGATCAAGTCCCAACTGCACATGATCAGGCTCTCGCTTGGCGTGCAGGCAGGCAGCATGACTCGATGCCGATACCCATCTGAGCTATGGTCATGCACAACAAAACTTGGCGCCAAAGCAACCCTCTCTCTCTCGTGCTACACGCTTGTCTCTGCGAGAGCCTGCTCATCTGCAGGCCTGGGTGCCGGACCAAGCATATCTCGCCCAGCTCGTCGATGGACATGTTGTGCAGGACAGTCATGTTCATCATTGGCCCCGTCATGTTGTGCATGTGATGCTCTGTTCCGCTGGTGTTGTGGGTGGTGTTCGGCTTGTGTACGTGTGGAATCAACCGACTACGGTTGACGAGGTCGGCGAGCTCGTCCACCGCGGCTCCGCAGGTGTCGAAGGCGGGTCTGTCGCAGTGCGAGTGCTCGTGATCGTCGTCACCCTGCGCAGGGGCGCGTCACACAACAACCCGTGCATGGAATGGATGCTTCTCCCCGCCTTCGAGCAGTAGTGCGTGGCATTCATGCCACCAAGGTGGCAAGTGTGCTCAACATCCATGTCAATCAGCGATTTCTTAGATTCCAACACACTTTAAGCACGGCTCCTTTGTTCTGAAGTAGATTCGGACGTACACCGTTGCAAAACATGCGTAACGGAGTCAAATGTTTGAACAGTTTGGGCATTGGCATCAAGTCTTCACCGAATCAAGGCCACTCTGCAACATCGCCAACTTCGCTTCGTGCGTTCAAGGAGCCGGCAAGTAATATTCTGCGTCCCTGCAGCAGCTCATGTTATGGATACCTTGCTGGTGCGACACACTCCAAATCAGTCAACGACGTCAGCACAAGCATCCATCATGCACTGGACCCGAAAATCATCACATGCTTGTACCAGCCTGTTTGGCCTCTCATGCCACCAAGATTCACATCTCAACTGTACTGGCCATCTGGGCTGGCAAGGCTGGTGGGGGTGTTGGTATAGGATGCTTGCCCTACACCTCCAGACCAAAACACACACAAAAAATCCTAAGCCACGGATGTCGTAAATTTGTCAAGCAACTGCGCAGACCCTCGCTGCGTCATCCTCGCTCATATTGTGGGTTCCGTTCCTTGGCTGTCCGAGGTGAAGTGCGATGGTGATCCTTACACTTATTCACGTACTCTCGCTTTAGCAATCGGCTGGGCTGCGGGACTGTGCTTGTCAGCAAACAGTGTCTACTCGCTTTGACAGTGGTGGTCGCAGCTAGTGACAGCTATTTGTCGTAGTTGCTCCTTCGCCTCTGAGCATGACCAGGATTTCTGCCTCTGAAACAAGACCCAGTATCTGCGTGCTGTTCATAACGAGCTGGCTCAGCATCTGGATGCTGGCGTTACAAGCCTCGCGATAGTGCCAGTCGTTCCGGTAACATTCGCAAGAAACTGTCATGATGTTAAGGACCAAGCTGATAGCACAGGTAGCGATGAACGCGGGTGAAACCGGAAGTCGAGTGGAAACAGGAGCACCAGAAGCGACAGAAGATGGCCCCTGCGGCGCCGCAAGCTCTGACGGACATCGGCAGTAGTCAATTGAAGACATTCGTTTCAAAACGCGAAACCAGTAGACTGCGAGTGGCTTTTACATGCACCATCCCCACCATCACCATTAACGTTGTCGGCGATGCCGCTGACATCCTCATCTACAGCATTAATCCGATCCAGTAGTGACAATCACCAGCAGCAGGAGCAGCAGCAGCAGCAGCCAGCGCCAATTATGGCCAAGTCATGCCAGGCCTGCATGCCAGTGTGGTTGCACATGTCCTCACGGGCAGGGCCATATGCAAAGGAAATGTATCAGGAGTCCAACGAAGGGAGCATGCCACCTGGCCTGACAGGACGCTACCGAGTCGGCGTCATCTGTGCGGGGTTTCTGGAATGAATATTTGTAGAGGAGCTCCCATTGAGCTTGAGCTTTCAACCGGATGGCATGACTGCAACATCCAGCCGCTGTGTCCTGGTCCCTCCCGTCTCCGTCGTCGTGCTCATCGTGTTCGTGAGGAGGTGGATGGACGGCCTGTGTGGAACGCCGTGGGAGATGCGTTCTAGTGGCATCTAAAAATCTCGTTTCGCATCGACCCGGCTCCGAGGGACCTGAGATCAACCTTTTGAGAGCAGGTGAGGAGTTCGCTCTAGGCGATTAGCACCCGATCGCTTTCATGTCAAACCCCCCGTGTATTTGATGATGGGCCGACTTTGCATACTGTGCCCTGCACAGCTTCGGCAGGCCTCCTAACATGGACTGGCCTCGCAAATGGGCGGCCGCCACAAGCCAACGCCGCTGCAGATAGAAGCGAAGTCTGTCTTGTTGCCGTCGCCGGAGGGCTGGCACAAGCTGGCTCATTGCCAGCATTCTGGTCACAAGGTCGGCATTGCGACAATTGTCTATGAGTAACTCGCGTACAAGAGGTTTGAACGGGGATGCTAGCAAAATCATGTCGCCAGAGAGAAAATGCAGATGAAGCTGTAAAGGATCTTTCTGTAACCCGAAAATCTCGACAGTACATAGACAGGGCTATGTATGTCAATGCTGACTTCGCAACACATAAGGTTAGCAGTGAACGAGATTCGCGTAGACCGAGATCAAAGCCGAGGCTCCAAATGGAGGTCTTCGAGCTGATCGCAACAGTGGGAGTACGCGAAGCCTGAGTACTTCGAGCCGAGAGCTTTCGTCCCTCCATGCGATTTTGCGAGTCACCCAGGAAAGGCGAGCGGCAGGTCTCCACAGTGATGCTCATCTCAGCTCAATGGCTCAAGGGCTCAATTCTGCGGGCACCCAAACTCTGCCTGTCCTAGCAGATTTCCATGTCTCTGACAGACTGAGCCAGGCACCATGCAAGCAAGTTCCAGTTCGTCAGCCGATGCCGTCGACAAGTTCATCATGCTGATCATATGCTCGAGGTCGTGCAGTGGTGGGTTCTCAGCATTCGTTTCCGTGCAGGCAGCCGCAAGCCCAACAGGCACAGGCAACATCGAAAGATATCGAAATGCGGCCAACGAGCACACCGACTGCATCGGTCCTTCAAGGCATGATGTTGAAGCTGGGCAAGGGAGGAACCGAAGTGAGATGTCCCCTCGTTCCTCCTGGTCGTGGTCGTCGTGATGACCCTGTCAGGTTGAGATTTGGGGATGAGACTTTTGGCAGGAAATGCCGGTGAGTTCGCAACAAACCACAATCGTGTTGGCTGTGGACAGGTTGAATGCCAGGAGGCGACATTCCACATGCAGCGGTCGTTTGCAGAGCCCCTTAGCGCCCTGCCTGATCACAGACCGGCGTGTAGTTCCGTCCTGCTGTCTCACAGATCTCGCGGGGGTCGAGCTCGAGGAGCTGCGCCTGAGAACCACACAGCAACGGCAGCGGGCAGCGGGCAGCTGGCATCAGATAGGAACCAGTTGAAGAATGTTGAAGACCAGTAGCAGGAAGGATACGCTCCGCTTCGTGGCAACAGGTCTGGTTGAATAAGCCTGGGTGGCGTGGGCTCGTCCATGGAATGTCACGTCATGGCTTCAATCCGCCAGTGATCCGTGCCAGACAAGAAACACGTCTCCACATCCCAGGCAGCCTCAGTTCGTGGCAACTGACGGACCCGGGACCTTCCATCCCTTCTCGCGTCATCTCAGCGTCTCAGAACCGGGCCATGCAAATCGACTCCATCTCACTGGCGGAGAGGTTCCACGACGAGATGTTCTTGTTGATGCTGGCCACTTCGGTGTCGTTGGACATGTTGGACCCAGACACTTGCATTGACGGGAGCATGCGGACGAGGCTGTCGATGGATGCGTTGCACTGCGACTGCATCGCTGTACGATTACATCTATGGTGCTCCTCGCCATGAGTGTCGTTCTCGTTCATGGGACCGTCCTGACCAAGGCTTGCACATCTGTGACAAAACACCAACGTGAGTTCCGGCCTGACAGATCACCGGGCGCCTGAAGCCCCTCAGATGTTCGCGGCTTGCGCTGCATTTATGGTAGTGACGGGGTGAAGCCACAGTACGGGTGAAAGTGAGTGACAATGAGAGGGCTCGGAGCGAGGATGAGGATGAGAGTGAGAATTGGAGGGAGGGGCAGAGTGAGGGCGACGCGAGTGAGACTAAGGGGCAGAGTCTGAGACTGAGGGCGAGACTGAGGGCGAGAATGAGGCGGAGGATGAGAGCGAGGGTAGCAGTGAGGTGATGGTGAGGGGTAAGGGGTGAGGGGTGAGGGTGCAAGCACAATCAACACGACAAAATGCACACTTCTGCACTACTTCTGCACTACACCCTGCTGCGCTGCACACTCCAGGAGACTCGCAAACCTGTGAACTAAGGCCGGTTCGATTCAGTGCATCGATCAGCGAAATGGATCCCGTATCCCTGGCCCTCAGCATGACTTAGGCCACCATGCAACTACCAAGCAAGCCGGCGTATGACTGCCTGCCAAGTCACGAGATCAGTCAGCTGCTGTATCTTCCCACAGCACATGGTGCTGGCGAAGCCTCGGCCATTGCCGTCTCACGCGGGAGCGGGCTCACGATTCACACCCCACCTGCAGTGCCACCCGTGAAGCCTTCGGGGGTCTTCCGAATCCTGAAGCTCCATCTCCCCGCCTGCAGCTTGGACATCCACACAGAGCCCCAGGCCCTGGACCGAAATCCTGCCTTGAAGCTTACATCAGAATGTCATCACTTTTCACGGCCAAGTGGCATGCCTCTACGGCGATGCTCATCTAGGCAGGCAGTTGAGGTACAGGAAAGCAGAATGGAACAGGATACACAATCACAAACACAGTCGAGACCGTCTGAAGACTTGGAGTCAGGCTTTGCAAGACAACTCAACAAAGACTATAAAACTGACATCCTCGCTGATCTTCCCAACGCTACTTCTCGTAGTTCTCCGTCTCTCATGATCATGATCATAATCATCATCACCACCACCATCATCTTCGTCGTCATCATCACTGCGATCGCAGTTCCTGTCGTGTTGTCACCTCCAGTGCTACTGCTATGCGTGCAGGAACTGTCATTGCCGTTTTGATTGCTTAAGTTTGCGGATCTCGAGTCTCGAGTACCAGAAATCAGTCTTCAACCTGACTCCGATGCTGTTGTGACCCTCCCTACCATGAGCATGTTCCCGGTGTTATACGCTGATGAGCACTGTGATGATGATAATGATGATGATGATGACTTGAAACTTTAGCCACTGGCAGCCCAAAGCTAAAGTGCCTGGGCCAGTGACACATGAACTCTACGAGGCCGAACCTCGAATTAATAAAACCCAATACTGTAGCAAACTACCCTACCCAAACCACAAACCCTAAACCTTAAATCGACAGCTCGAACAACTGGCGGACGCTCTCTTATTGGCCGATCGATTCGATACGATCGCCGGAAAGCAACTCAAACTTAGATTTCAGGCTGTGCGAGTCTTTGTTCAGAGCTTCGGGGTTGAATGCTTGTCACGGCGGGCTTTATTGTATTGCTACAATAGGTGTGCGTGGTTTTCAGGGGTGCCTCTACCACTTGAATGCCAATCCAATGATATGCCTTGTGCGCCATGTCATATGACCACCTATACGACACTAGGCGACTCAATAAAAAACCACAGACATTGCTGTGCATCGAACGTTTTACAGCCAATTAAAGTGAACCCTCCTGCAAGATCGCCGAGCAGAGCACTCAAAGCTCTTGTAAGGTTCTAGCCCCGAAGGCCAGATCTTTTACTGCATAGTATTAGGAGAATCGTTGATCCGCCAAATCCAAACGAATGTTTCACTCCAACAATTCTTGCAGTTCCATTTGAAGAAAGAGCATTCGTTTTCTCGAAAGCATTATTGGAATCGCGGTTGAGAAAAACCAAGCACTAGATAGCACCGTGCTTGCTAACCAAATGGCAGTTCCGTTTTCTGCGGCAAGAACTTCTTCTGAGTTGCTGCTTTGTAAGTTGTGTTTTGTAGATACATACTGCAATGTTTACAAAAGGCATCTTCGAAGAACATCCGTGGTGTCTGCGGAAGTTAGCTTCGATCTGCTGTTAAAGTAGACGGCTGTTTGCAGCACGTTTGGTTTCTAGGAAAGAGTATTCGTGCTGGGCCAAACTGCCCGTTGGCAAGGCTCCGGAGCATACACTGCCCGGAAACTTGTCTTTGGTTTCGGAGCTTCAGAACTGGACCGCTCTCGATAAAACGACTTGTTCCGTGCGACTTTTTAGGAAAGAACCGCGCGGGAAAAGCCATCGTTCAACTCTGTTTTTGGATTCAAATCTTGAAAAACAAGATTTTGATATGCGCATTCGCGCGCCAGTGCCAATGACCTCACGGTACTTTGACACAAACCGCTGTTCTTAATGATGTTCGCCCCAAAAAAATATGAAAACAGAAAATTTCTCCACGCGGATTGAAAAGACGCTCGGGAAAAGTTTGTTATTTTGTCTGCCTGGGCCTTGGAAAAATCGCTGCAAAAAAGACTTCCCCCGGTGCACTTTTATAAACAAACGCTCGGAAAAACTTGTATTTCCCACCTGGGCTTCCAGGGAATTGATTGACAAAAACTTTCCCGGTCCATTTTTTAAACCAACGGCAAAACTGCGTTCTCCAGCCTAAAGTGTTTCCTCGAGTCTATCTTTAACAAAACCGCTCGGGAAAAGTCATCTTGCTAGCCTCGTCCGAGAGAAAAAGTAAAAAGCGTTCCGTTCCGTTTTCCTGTGCAAAAATGGAGTGGGAAAAATTTGCACCCCAAGATTTTCCCCTGAAGAAAACTGTTCAATCTGGTGTTTATGAAGAAGAACGGAAACGTCAACTTCCTCACCTGAACCCAGGCTGAAGAAACGTTAGATTGGTTGTAAGGAAAATGGAGCGAAAGAATATGTGCTTCAGTGTTTTCCCCTGAGCCCAGGCTGAAGAAGCTTGTTCTGTCTCGTTTCCTTGCTTGATAAAAAAACCAAAAGAAAAATTTGCTTTCAGCCGGGGCCCGAACAAGACTACTAGAATACTTTCCGGCTTGCTTTTTGTAAACATTGAAACTCATGTTCTCCAGACTGGGTTCAAGACAAGAACTAGTTGCGAAAGCAACTTAACCAAACGTTTTTGTTTCAGCCTTGGCCGCAGGAAAACTATTTGGAGAGGCAAAAATGCTTCACACAAGACAGAAAAAGTTACAAAAGTCATTTTCACAACTCCAAGTTGGGAAAAAAAACTGCTGCAGCCCGAATTCAGGAACAGTGTGTCCACCATAGCCCCACGACAACCGGAACCAGGCAGCCTCCCGACTATGCGGCTTCAAAAACCGCCGGCAAAACCGACACCGCCGGCTGGCCTCTAAAATTCGACTCATGGATAGGGTGGACTCCACGACCAGCCCAGTCAAGAGTGGTTCGATACCAGCACTGCTACCGTTGCTATTGCTGCCACTGCTGTTATCCGCGATGCTACGCTTATCACACTCTGACTGCTACAAATATTGCTACTCGCAGTATGTGCGACCAGTAGTGTTATTCTGAGAGCTTTGGGTGTCCGTTTTGATTTCTACCATCGTCCGTGTCATCTTGATAATGAACAACGTCCACACCATGATCAACACTACAACGATCAGTGTCGCGACTCTTGCTACTAACGCGACTGCACGTACCTTGGCTAGGTGCACCTCGCCCCAAAGCTTGTGATACTCCGCACTCCCTCTTCGCAGCACCACTCCCAAAATCTCCCAAACCCTGCATCTGAGAAATCAATGCAAAGCCCCGCTTTTTCGTCGCTGAGGCCGCCACGAGGCAGAGCTTCTGATCCTCAAGGTCGGAGCTGCGGGAGTTGGCCAACGCGTCGCTCAGATCCTTGAAGAGGGAATCCTGGGAGCTTCGGATGCTTCAGGTGTTTAGGGCCCTAAGCTAGACGAAGGGGGTTCGGGGAATCATGAGATCAAAGAGAGAGAGAGAGAGAGAGAGAGAGAGAGAGAGAGAGAGAGAGAGAGAAAGTCGAAGCTGCCCGTGGGAACTGAAAACCTGCTGCATGGGCTGCGGGATCTAACTTGTAAGTCATGCTCTTCTGCATCCAAGATACGCACATGTGCATGCTTTCATTGCAACGATGCTCCTGATTCTCAAGAAACAGAAACGGAAACTCACTCGTTGCTCGTAACTTGCGTTGCACGGAATCTCCAACACCCGCGGTTTTGACTTGCAAGACTTCTTTAAATACTCGTCGTGCTCGGTCAGTTGCAAGCCATGTACAGCCACGAGACATCGTCATGAGGGTGATGCAAATGGTCATGCTGATCATCGTAGCTATCCTGCACAAACGTCAAGCAACAGCAGATGCAGGATGATGCAGGATTGCAATCCATGCAGTGCAATCAAGCTGAGGTTTGTGATGCGAAAATTCCTCGTCATTCCCTTCGTTGCCGTACTCGTGCCCTGTGTTCGACCCATCCTGACGGAAGCAGTCTGAAGAAGGCAACATTGGTGAATCCCGATGTCCTCGTAACTCCCTTCCTTGTCGTAGTCGTCGCTCGATTCCTCTCCCGGGCTGCGAACAATTTGAAGCAAGCAAGTTTGGTGAATGAAGCCTGGAATGTCCCTATGTCCCTCCTTGTAATTTCCATCACTGTCGTACTCGTCCTTCGATTCGTCTTCCTCGCTTCCGTCCTTCAGGACAAGGCAGCCCATGCTGGTTCTTCGATTGTTTGACCATACACATGGTATGCTTAGTAGCTTAACGCTCGGTCGAAAGAGAGATTGAATCAGTTGAAACACTACGCTCATCTTCCAAAGCGGATAACTGGGAAACAGTCCGAGTCCTAACTGTTGCGCACACGGCTGTCATGCTGCTTCACCTGGGTTGGGTCCTTGCCGTGATCGCGATCCTCCTCCCAGGCGTCCAAGCATTCCGGGGTTTGGGCGTTCGAAGGATGCTTCCAAGCGTCTGCTGCAGCACTAGGGTGCAGTGGGATCAACAACCGTAGCACCCCCATGGCCCTGCCAAGCCACCTGCTTCTACCAACTTACACACTTTTCGTAGCCCCTTGCCTCAGAGCGACACAGCATGCCAGATTCGTGCTTGTATCCGGCACCATGGCAGATTCCAGACACATTCATCTCGCGCAGATGCACCTGAGACGTTGGCGCAGTTTGTAGTCTTGGGATGCAACTTTTGTCGGGAGTGTCGAGGCACCGGAACAAACTCACCAGCGTTCTCGCAGCAGCCGGTCACCATGAAGCCTTACTTGCGAAGAACAAGCCAACAGGTCAAGGAACCGCACGACCACGGCTCGTTGCTACCAAGTGGCACGACTCAATGGCATAAGCGAACTTGGTCACCGAGACAACAAACAAACAAAAAAATGAACGGTGGCACTCAGTACCTGGCGTAGCACATGTCCTTCATCTCGTCCGTAGTGAACCCCGACATGTTGCTGCCTCAGACACAACGAACCCAACGAACCCATGACTTGACATCTTTGGACACGGCAGTCTCGGATCTTGATGCCATGGTACTGTTGCTCATGTTGACCATGTGGCTCAGCTCTGTGATGTATCTGTCGCAGTCCTTGCTGGTTGCTTGCCGGAGCATTCAAGCACGGGATCGTTCGATCACTCTTTTGTGCATCGAGCTGTAGCAGTCCTTCAGCTTTTCGCGATCGCATTTTGCCTCGCAAGTCCAGAGCCAACGAACATCCATACAAACAGTAGCTTGAGAGCAGCTGTCGCCCAAGCAGGCGCCGACGGTGCTGGAGGCATTCGTGCAGGATACTTTGGATGCAAAGGAGACTTCCATTTCGCCCTTCTACGATAGATCTACACGACGGCGTCCTCGTGATCCGGCGGCTCCGGATGGCGGGGATCCTGCATGCAAAAGCCGGCGTCATGCAACTGCATGCCTTTCCATGGAGGCCCAACAGTACAAAGCTCGCCTCGCGGCAAACTGAGCTGCGGGGATAATCCACTGGCCCACACACCACCTCCATGTCGAAGTCGTGCATGCTCTCCTTGATTGCCCGGTCTATAAAACACCAAGCCATCCAAGCTGAACAAAGCCTGAACCCGCCTTTCGCTTCGATAGATCGCTGTTCCGCTGGCCAAAATGAACGTGGGCCGGTCAAAGACGAGACGTCTCGCCCAACGATCATACATGAAATTCCCTGCAAGCAGTGGATTGGGTCATGTCGCGGGAAACAGATCCTCAGCGGAGCTGCAGCAGCCGGCAGTGTACAAGCCTGGCATCACAGCTTCTGTGCCGTTCGGAACGTGGAAAAGCATCTGACACAGAGTCGGACAGGTCCCTGTCTTGGAGACAAGGTGCAGGCTTCGGAGCTGTGGGCCAACTGAGTTGCATCAGGACTAAAGCTGCTGCGGCTCGCATGGGTCTGAACCGCTCCAACATGCTCCGTAAGTCGCGGGCAGCACAGAGGTGCCGGCTGCGGTCGGAGTCCAAGCCGGTCAGGTTCGTGCCTCGGATCTGAAACGCATGGAAATCCGGTGCCTGAAAACCCGCGAAACCCGGCGAACAGCCGTGTTTTGCAGCTGCGACTTCGGTCTCATGAGTTGCGACTTAGCAACCGTTCAAGAGCTCAATGGCATCTTGAATAAAGGGCATGCATCCCTCCAGCTTCTCCTCGTCGCACATGTCCGGCTCTGGCATGTCGGGACCCTGCAAAAAGCGACTCTTCCCTAGAGGGAGTACGCTTCAATGTGGCGGGCTGAGATGCCATTGCAATCTGGCTATCAATGCACTGACACGGATCTGCACAACATCAAGCCTGGTGGCAGAGTTGGGCATATCTGTAGCCTCCCAGCTCAGGAACAAGATTGCGCGTTGCTCGCCAACTCTGCTTGACTACGCATAGTGTCGAAGCTCGAGAAAACCGTACGCAAGCTACAACAAGGCCACATAGAAACAATCACAATGCAAGGCGCCTCCCCCTTCGCACATGTACCACAAGTTGATATCATGCTCCGCCACCTAAGCTGACACATCTGAGGTAACTAGATCATCGGACGTGTACCATACCATGCGATGCCAGTGTGCGTCCAATCGGCTGGATTAGCAACTGCCTGGCCGCAGCAGCTGGTGTTCACCATGCCTGAGTGCAAGAATCTGGCCCTTCATGTTTCTTAGGTCATTACATCCAATGCGTCGAGTGACACGTCTCGACTCCGAGGCCCATCTTAGCTGATCCAGGGACCGTAAACGCAAACCATGCGCCCCATTTGCATGCGCTTGTGCGCTTGCTGGCAACTGAGGCCGGTTCCAGGCAAATGGCAGTCATGTCATCGCCGGAGAGGTTCCGCAGAGAAGTGTGATTCAAGAAGTCATTGAGCTCATGCACTTGCATGGAGCACTTTTCCTCGTGACATCTGTGCTCCTCATGCCCAGGCGCCTGCGCAACAGACGGCAGCTACGTGCAGCTCCAGAACCAGAAGCGGATCGCTTGGGCTTCGCAAGGAGTTCTACCGTTCTTGGAACCTGGAACCGCTCCGTAAAGGCCCCGAACTCAAAGAAAAAAGCGACTCGGCCCTTCCGAGCCTCGCCGGTTTAAGACGCACTGCTCCAAAAAGACAGCCGACGACGAATCACAGGGCAGCTGAGGAGAAGCTGATGAAGGGGACAACTGTTGCAACTGCTGCAAGTGTGCAGTTGGCCACATGGACGAGACAATCATGGTGGGATGGTCAACGAATGTGGTGATCAAAAAACTAAGAAGTCAGTCTCGACCAAATTGACACCTGACGATCACCATGTCGATACGGTGTCGTGCATCACTCCGGAGACATGGGCAGGATCCTGGTGCATTGCCAGTCCAGCTTTTTGATGGGTGGTCTCACCGCCGGTTGCATGCGCAAGCAGACATCGTGAACGTTAACATCAGGGCCATGTGGGGCCATGCCCACCAAAATGACCGCTACAACATCTACAACGATCATACATACAGAATCATACACTTTGACATGAGAAGCATCCTTGCTCAGTCTCCTTGGCGATGCCATGCTACGCCACTTGCACAGAACAATTGGCTACTGGTAGCAGAGCACACAGCACCTCTTTGTCAGTCTCATCCGTTCTGTTGCTGGCGCTGTCCTGATCTCAACATCTCTGAAACATGAAAACGGACCGCACCGAGAGAGTGCGAGGCAAATTTCCAGAAGACTGCAGAACACGCAGCACGTCCTTGTCCGTCCCATTGGTATTTGAACTGGTGCCGTCCTGATCTGAACGTCTCTGAAACAGCAATGCAGATTGCACGGAGAAAGTACGAGGTGAACGTGCGGACGGCTACAGAGCACAGAGCACCTCTTTGTCCGTCTCATCCGTGTTGGAACTGGTTCCGTCCTGATCTCAACATCTCTGAGACGTTGATCGCACCGAGAGAGTACGAGGTGAACGACTGCAAAAACCTGTCGCCTCGTTGCCGCTGGTCGAAGTGCCGTCCGAAGAATCCTCCTGAAATGTCACACAGATTCCATGTTCTCTGCGCAAGTTCCAATAACAAATGCCTCGGCCAAGACACTCGCAACTTCCGCACCTTGAGCTTCCGTGCCTGAGATGGCAGGGGAGCTTGGCAGAAACTGGCACCTTAAACTCGCCAACTCAAAGCAGTGGGATGCTCCGAATGGAAGCGAGCTAGCCTTCCTGTCCGCTGTATGCGGGTAGTCCCCAATGTCTGCGACGCCACTCGGCCTGTGACCCTTTCCCTTACCAGCAAGCCTGTTGCTCTCGTCTGTGCATTTTGCCGAGGTCACGATCAAGCTCTGAGCCCTGCTGTAAACCCTCACCGAGTGCTGCCGAGCTGCGCCAGTGCGATGCCTCTCCGTGATGTACTTGGCCAGGCTGGCTGCCCGGTGCCTCGCCTGCTGCAGCCCTTTCTCACACAAAGCTTGTTGGTTTGCGCGTTGTACGTACCTGTTATGCTGGCCTGCTTGCCTGCTTACTGGTGGAACCAATCCCATCAGGGTTGTCCTGTTAGGGACGCGACAGGACTCGACCCTAGACCCCGGACATGCCTTAAAGAAGATGCCTCAACTAATCTGTCCAGTCTTTTTTCGGGTGCTATACACATAGCCTCACCTTCAGTCCCTCCAGCAGTGCCTTTTCAGCCCGGTCATCATTCCGCTCACCACAGTCCGGCGCCTGATGTGGCAGCGACAGCGCCTTTGCTTGCGCCAGGTGATGATATCCTGACATGCGTGGAACGAGTCGCGATCAGACCCAAAAGTCACACAGTGCCGAACAACCCGCAAAGCGCGACCAACATCATAGATCGATCGGATCTTCACGTTGGAAGATATTGGCCAATCAAGGAGCAGTCGTGATTCCGCGAAACTCCTACTAGACAACGCCGACTGTCTCACCTAAACGATCCCTTTACTGCCCACACATATCATATCAGAGTCACACCTCCACTCTCTTAGTGCGTCGACTGTTCGAGCACAACCTGCAGACCATGCCGTTGCCGCAATTAGAGCAAGCACAAGAACCGCAGTCAAGAAACCACAACGTCAGCCCGAAGAACTGCAACTGCAAGCCCAGTCGCGCATGCCCATCTTGAAACCCAGACGACGTTTCTCAGGCTGCGGTGGTGGTGGTGGCATACCACCACATTCTGCCTGGGACGTCGAGCAAAAAGTCCGGGGAGCATGGCGAAAGTCCCTTCAACAGCGTGACACATCCTTAGGGGTGTCTTTGGGAGTTCTCGATGTACAGACGTACAGAGTACAGACCATAGACGTTGCACGCAGTAGGAGAAGAATCCGAAGTCGAGAATTGCAAGGCTGCCTTCACCAAGTCTGGTGAACAGCAACTGGCCCGAAGACCGTATGCGAAGCTGAATGACTCCCTGACGCCTTGCATAACCCTAACGGCTTCCAGGCTGCCGCATGCTGCATGATGCATTCTGCAAGGTCCCTGCGCAAGTCAAGCGAGGATGGAGCTATTCCGCTACAGCCGCTACAACATATTGAGGATGCCTCAACCTATGTTGTCGGACTGCTGCACTGGGGATGATGGCTCTCTAAAGAATAAATGCCAAGACGAAGCTCCTCCAAAAAACAAGAAAAGGAAGTCAATAATCCAAGTAGTCTTAATTGTTGTGCACTCTGATGCGAGAGCAAGCTCCGCATGAAAGGAGAGGATTGGAAAACCAACGACACAAAATGTATCTGCACTTACAGTTCCGATTGAAGCAGGCGGCCTGAACTGCCCGACCGAAACTTTACACACGTTCTCTGGGGTATGCGTAAGCCACATCCGCGCGAAGCGAGATGTGATTGGGTATGTACACCTGAGCTCCTGAGTGCCCAATGCCTGACGGCCTCTTTAGCCGTCAGCAGTCAGCAGCCAGGAATAATAATTCATCGGGCTCATGTTGCCCACATTAGCAAGAGTGGCAAACGAGGAGAACTGATCAAGGTGCAGAGCTTCGCCCTGTCTCTGTCTCTATGCAAGCAAAATTTTCAGGCTCCCCACAAAACCGATACGAGACGAGGGCACCTTCGGTGCCCCGACGCGATCTTTATTCTAGATTCTACGTCCACCGTCGGGCCATCGGGCCAGTGAAAAATCTCAGGCGAGGAATCGGAAGACCGAGGCAAGCATCAACACCGAGAGGCTAAGGGCCAAGCGGGCGATTGGCGAAGCTGACACCATCATGGAGTTCACGGGCTGGTAGTCAGTATCAACTGTGCAGTCCGGAATTTGGAAGGTGTTCTGCTGATTTTCGTCTTCGGGACTTTTCCAGGAGGGATCTCCCCTCGGCTGATCCTTCGTAGGCACTTGGACAGAGCCGAACCTCCAGAAGCATCGAGCCACGTTCCACTGCGTGACCAGGAAAGCGGAGTAGTCGGGCGCATAGTTTCGGAGAGACGGCACAGACTCTCCGAAGGCATTCACCAGATCTTCCTGTGTGCGAGAGTCCCGCAAGTGGGCCCAGGTGCCTCCTCGCATGCCTCCAATGGGGTGGAAGTGGCCAGAAAACACTGCGATGGTCCGGGAGCCTGCAACGACCTCCGAGAAGTAGCTGTATCGGTCCACCTGGCCGTCTATAAGGAGGACTCCGCCACAAGAAACAACATGATTGATTGATTCCTTGACTGCCTATGGGTGCGAACACCCTTGCGATTGCAAGGCACTGGAGTGCTGGCCCGTGTCACACACCCAGACAGCGCTCGCACACTGCACAACTGCACACAGGCAGAGTGGCGCACCGCTCTGCACGGCACAAACATCTGGACATGGGCATAGACTACGGGAGAAACTTTGGACACAAGAAACAACAGAGGCTTCCTAGTCTTGGCCTCTAAAGTCCCTGCTCAACCCTGCGTCGTTCTTCCTGCCCCTCAGCCTGGTCGTCCGTATCCCATGGTGCAAAGTGGCCGTTCACGTCGTGGATCAGAAGTACCAGATAGTCTTTGGTCCTTTCCGCCTCGGCGACCTGCAGGTGTCCTACAGCTCTCGGATGCCTTGGCCTCTCTCAATCATAAGAGATCAGAATCCATGGTGGGCACGGCCCGCCCCTGCAACGGTTCCAAGCGGATGCTTGTTTTTGGGCAGGCGTGTGCGGATAAATAAGACAGTGCAGCTCCATCTTGCATCCGCTAACTACCAGACCGTAAAGATGCAGACTGCCCCCTGATTTGCCATTAAATCAAGAACGCTTGCAACAGAAATCACTTCGGCTTTTGCTAATGTGATCATGATCATCACCACAGTACCACAGTACCTCTACTTTCACTGCATCGCTCGGCCTCGCTATTGAGGAAGTCCATGGTGGAGGCCACGCCAGTTAGCTCTCTGCGCCGGTAGGTCGGATAGTTGTGCAGGTGCACGAAACGGATACGGCCGTAGCGGACTGTGTAACCAGCAGAGTCCTCTACCGCTCAGGGCTTAGGGTTAAGCCAAGGTCAGGGATGAGGGGGCAACAATCTGAAACTTCAGTGAGGGTGTTCATGGCATTTCTGTGACATTATGAGCCTCGGTTCGGGAATCGTGTGAAGACCACTGCTTGCAGTGCTCTTCTCGGCTGTTATCCTTTGCAACATGTTTTGCCCTTGCCTTGTCGTAGTGATCCACATGGCCACCGAAGTTGTTCACGACCGTCTGCCCTCCGCACTTTGCGACTGCTGCCCGCACGTAGGCGACCCTTGACAAGCAAGAAGTATCTAGCATCGACTGCAAGCAACACACGCATTCGCGTCACTAGCTGAGGGGGCTTCGGTGTCAGCGTGTGACCATTGGCCTAGGAAACCCTGAGCGATGTACGCTCTTGCCGAGTGGCATGCGCTGCGCACAGGAGTTCTTCCCATAGCCAGTCCAGGTAAGCTCCTCTTCAACCCACCAGCAACCCTCCAGGTTGTTGGCATAGTCCTCAGTGACACGATGCTTGAGGCCACGGCGGTCCGGAAACCATCTCGCTCCGAAACTCATGGAAAACCATGCCCTCCCACTGCTCCCCTATCAGACCTAGCACTGGTTTTTTGGCACAAGGCACGTGGTTTCCGAGACCTGGCCACACGGGAAGCTTGATGTTCTTGTCCCGGTCCTACGCAAGCGGTACATCCCACGTGGAGCCAACCATCCGCACGGCAATCCCTCCCTGGCATCGTCCTCCTCATCGCGAGTCTCCCAGATCTGGCGGTACAGGCGGAACTGCCAATTGTGTGCATAGGCTGTGAGGTCTCCGGTGATGAAGACACCTTGGGAAGTTGTTCAGAGGGGCGGCGGGCATGTTTCTTGAAGCTTCGGCCTTTAAAAGGCTCGGAGCCTACGCCTGGCCTAGTGGTTCGGCGACCTCCTGCGAGGTGCCGTTGCCGTCGGTCACCCACGTCAGCTTGCCGACATCGTGTATTCCTGCGGGGTGCCGCCATGCACCCACGGCAGGAGTTCCATGAGCAGATTTCTGAGGACTGACACAGAAGTCGGGCGCGCGAGGTTTGGGATCTTGTGGGCTGCAACTCCTCCTGCAGGAGCTGCAGCACCGTAACCACCCACCCGGGGTCCAGGGCTACGGCAGCCCAGAAGCTTTATTCATCGACGAAGGTACCCCCTTCTTAATGCCACTCGCGATTTGCAAAGACCTGCCTTGCACCAGGCGCCAATTCTCTTGCACGGCACAGTCGACATCGCTTTTGAAGTCTCCGGAGCACCAGGGTAGCTGCGTGTCCTACACCAAAGGGTTGTGGACTTCTCTAGTTCGGCGGGATGTGCTGACGTCACGACACGGCCAGCACGTTCCTCATAGTACTTACAACAGGTGCTGCCCGGTCCGAGACCATAATGACGGTGAAATCCCGGTTGCCGTTGTCGGGGTTGGCTCCAGGTCCGAACGAGCCTCCCAGCCGACCTCATGTGTCACAGACAAAAAAGCATGGCAGGGCACATCATCCGAGCGAAGCGACAAAAAAAGCGAACGAGGGCACGACATGTGGAGGGCCGCGCGCCCATCCCTCGGTTGTAGTGTTCTTTTGCCTGCAACAAAGCCAAAGCATCCATCAGAAAGTTCGGAGTGCAATAGCAGCTGCAACAACCTGCCACTTGGATCACAGCTTCCGACGGGCCTTGGTGGCAAGGCTGAAGCCCTCTTTCTTGCACATCCCTCCTGCGATCTCCTTCCAGCCACTTGGGCAGTCCTGCCAAACTCCATCGAGGGATTTCGGCAAGAGCCGGTGGCAAGTCACGGAAGCAGGCCCGCCTTTTTCCAGCACATGTTCAGCGTGGCAGCTGGATAGTCCATCTTGCAGTAGTTGTAACAGAATCCGGCCTGGAAATCCTTCCTCAAAGAACCAGATGGATGAGGAATCGTTCAGGAATGCTCAGGACGAATTGACAGATCCGAATCTAGGTGGGTGCCAAGTGTCCCGTCCACACACATCATCACGTCACCCGCTTGTTGTGGGTCATAAGTCCCTGAAACCGGCGAAGCATCCCTGGCCCAGAATAGCACGGCAAGCTGTCAGCTGCAGGCTGCAGGGCATGCCACAGCATGTCCCTCCCACCTGACATCGCCGTAGTCGCCTCCGTCAGGCCCGCCCGAGACGATCACCTCTCCTTGTGTGCTCGACTTGCTCTGGAATCTGGAACAAACATGTCATCTCGAAGGGATGAAATGCAAGTGGCAATGATTCAATGATGCATGTCTTCTCGCGACTCAGTTGTCTTGACACTGCAGTTGGGTGTGCAGGCGAGTTGACCTACAAGCCCTAAGCAGCGATTGTGACTCAAATCAAGTTGGCCAGAGTCTCCATTTGGGCCCCTTTCTACCGGCTCAGGTACTCCTTCTGCAGGGTGATCAACGGCCTGCCAACGCTGGACTTACGCAAAAGCACCATTCATCATGCCGACAGGCTCAAACAAGCCAGAAAGCTGTGAACCTGCAGAGGCTCCTATGTCGAAAACCACAGAATGACACTAACAAGAAGTGCCCTCTTCCCTGGCCCTGGGCCCCACCAGGCAAAGTCTGCCTACCTGCTGGTAGTCGGCTCCAAACATTCTCTGAGCTTCAACGTCTCGCTGGGCCTGCAGCCGAGGGGAGGCGTCCCGGGTTTAACGTTCAGAGCTGGTAGAACTCTCGAAGCGGAGCTTAAGGGTCTCCTGAATTTCTGGCCTGGAGCCTCAAGACTCCAGGACTCAAAGACTACCTCCAGAATACCTCTATGATGCAATGCGCTAGATCTCCATGTCTTGGATCTTGCGCTCAAGGCTCAGGTTTTGGAGATCTTGAGCAAAACGGATGAGGTGTTCTTCAGCGTAGATTGCAACCAGTTTGCCCTTTTGTTGGGGGGAGGTCCATGATGTCCATGATCTGCGGGCACACAAACCCGAAAACGCTCGCACCCCGCACTGAAGGCCTCGGTGACGTGATCGGTGCTCCCTTGCGCTTGCGCCGTCACCGCGGCCAGCGCAGCCTCCTGGGGCTCTTCAGAGCTGGTGTGGGGGTGCCCGGTATGATTCGAACAAATGGTCTAGAAGTCTAGAATGCATGCGTAGAGCTTCACAGATCAGCTAGGCAATCACCAGGATGGAGCGACAAGGTTTCTCGCAAACGCTTGACTCGCGGCAACAACTCATCTTTCTTCTGACATACCTGTTCACAACACCTGCGAGGCTCAGCAGACCGTGCGAGCTTGTTTCGGGATCAACTCGTGTGCCCCGGGCAGCTCGGTCCCGCATGGACTGTGCTGACATGAAGTTGCGCATGGCCACTTGCCGCGCAACGTCGTGAACTAGCCTCATGGTTGCAGAGTGCACCCCAGCAAATGACAGCAGCTGGTTTAGCTCCTTTTGTCTAACTGAATGCTACTGCTGAGTACGTACGCGCCTAGGCCTATGCACATGGACTAGCAATGACTAGCGTCCGGATCATGTCGCATCATTGCAACTGCAATGGCTGGAACTCTGCATTGAGAAACTGCCACTCACAAGCCGGGTCACAGGGTCGTATACTCCTCAATGCTCATGACACCATCCTGACTTCGAGCTATCTTTCGTTGCCATTGCAGGCCGTTTCATCACAAGAACCGGATTGGAAGAAATGGTCATCCAGGGGCGTTGCATTGCTGATATCCACTGCATACAAGTGACGCCATTGCGATCTGCAGATTCGATCAACGGGTCTAAATCCAAATGTGCGGCCTCGTCAAGGCACCCTAGGCCCTAACGAATCGCACAGGATTTGGAGTGCAACATGGCCTCCGCTGAGTCCAGGCGATCGTCAAAGGGATCCGCATCCTCGGAGCAAGATCTCTGCGACTGAGCAAATTTTGCCGCCGGATGGCTCCGATGAACGAGCTCGACCTTCAGCAGAGGCTCAGCTTTGAGGAAAACACCTGTGGAAAGCTCGAGCAGGTCCAGCGGGACTGCAGAGACGTGTGCAGGTGCCTGCAAAGGCTTGCAAGCCGTGGTCGAAAACTTAGGACTCAGGTTCGCAACATGACTTTGCCATGCTCTGCCGGTGTCTCGGATGCCCGGTCCTGACCGGTGCCGAAGTTGAGGCAACCATCCCGAACGGTGTGGACGCCTGTGAGCTCGTTGCCCGCAACGCCATAGTTGTACGTGCCTTGGATGGACGGAAGATGCTCGGCTCAATGAGCCAAGGACGAGTACGAGATTTGATGGCCTGTCTCGTGCCATGCGGCCAAGGCAAAGGTTGAGGACCACCTTGCCGCATTGCCATTGATTCTTGCATCTCACATCGCATGGCAGACTTCGCACCAGGAGTCAGCAAGACAAGATGGATGGTCGCTCAGGCTCTCATGCACGTGCCACAGTGCGCCGGATCTTCGTGAAACATGTTGGAACCCTACCCTACACAGCGACAACACTCAGGCAAAAAAATGGAAGCAACGTACATGTCCATGCCCATAGATTCCCTTTACCTGCCATGCCTCCCAAGACTTCACAAACCTTCACAAAATGTCACGGCCCAGCTAAGCCTTCGCAGCACCGGAGTCAACTCGCAGAGACCGCACGTTGGATGCAACACTCCAGACTTCGTTCCTCAGAGCGGCGAGCAGATTCGGCAAGCTTGCCTCTCCCTTTTCTCACTTCGCTTTTGGCCAAGGGGGCCCGTTGACTGTAGCCATCGCGGAGCCACCAGAGAATTCCTGGCACCAGGTCAACGTCCAAGAGCCTGCTTTGCTCGGAAACTCGGCCCTACCCAACTAAGTCCCCGATCTCGGGGTGCTCCTTGTTGCAGACGTCAAAACACTCCGAACATCTTTGCTCGCTGCTGCTGTTCTGCACCACGAGGCTCTGACCTGGTCTTAAGCTTCACAGCTATGGAGCTCGGAGGTTCTCGTCCTACATGTCGAGCGCATCTGCCTAGGGCCTAGGTCAGTGGCCGGAGCAATCGGCCCCTGCAAAGAGCGTCACCTCAAAGTGCTGGAGCAGCGCGTTTCCACGAAGAAGGTCGTTTCCATTCCTTGGATCGTCTTGCAGCTACCAGCTACCCAGTGGGATTGAAGGAAAAGACCGGTCGGTCCGTGACCTGCAGGTGCCTCTGCAGCAGTGGCTCTCCTCGAAGTGATGGAGCTCTTCCCCAGACAGTTGACCATCGGCGTTCGCGTCCGATGAGTCGAACAGGGAAGCCAACCTGCTCCGAGGACCAATGCCCAGGCTTTCCAATGTCTCCTCAGGTTGCGAAAGGAATCAGGCGAAAGTCACTCCTTCCTACTTTCTAAAATTCCTAACTCTGCCTCGGTCACGATACATTAGCAACAAAGTTCCCACTACCCTCAGCCCCAAGATATCCTCCGCGAGGGCAAGCCTGCCCAGCGCAATGAGAGCAGCATGCTTTAAGCATGCCTTCGCCATTGCTGGCAAGCGCGAGGCGTGCGCAGCTGGGCCGAAAACTGCAGGTGGCCGCCGAACAAATGACTTAGTGCTTCTCAGCTTCTCAGTCCATCCAAACCTATTAATGCCAAATGGACAGAACCTAGCATAAGGAGTCTCGGAATTGACACCGCCACTTAGAGCCGGCATCGCCCATTGATCCGCTGTTGTGCCTTCTGTCGCAGAACATCTTGGAAAGCTCCGCGAACTTGGCCAGGAGATGAAAACAATGGATGCATGCCAGTGTCCAAATAAGATCGAAAACTCATGCTGAACTTGTCCAAAGAAGGTCTGTCACCAACCTGCTTGGGGTTGGGGTTGCAGGTCTTCGTTGCTACGGAGAGGCATAATGGGCAACGTTGTCTGCCAGCCTTGGCTTCTGCAGCAATCATCGTCTGGATCACCTTCCTACATCGAAGACGTTATGCACATGCGCAGTCCCGAGAGTAAGACGAAGGCACGAGAAGTGCAACAGCACAGGGTGCTTCCGACCGATCTCAGTACGATGCTGTCTTTTGCAATCCCAAGGTGCGCCACCGGCGTGGAGTAGTCTGCCTCGACAAGCTGGTCCTGTGCTGAAAAGTGCAAATTCGTGCAGTTGGGGACCTGCTTAGACTTAGAGCTTTGGGACGAGAGAACCTCTGCCCTTCCCCCCAACACTTCGACCTGTTGAAAACCAGTCCAAGAAGCATGGAGCCCGTCCACTTGATGGCCCAAGTCCCGCAGTCCAGGGCACGTCATGAGGCACCTTGCCTGGGCACGCAGGGTGAGTGACGACCAGTAGAACTGTTGAAGACCCTGAAAGAGCCAGCGCTGCCCAGCGACTGAAATCATGGCATTGGTGAAATTCATGTGGCTCTCATTATTCCAGCTGCCATCATGACCAGTACCATCATGGCTGTCCATCCGTCGTGTTGGCAGCATCTGGCGCCATGGAGCTGCTGTCACGCCTGCACAGGGTGGCCAAAAGCCGCCAAGGTGGCCAAAAGCCCTCACCAAGCCCCAGCCTGCAATGATGACTCCCAAGAGCCACAACCGTCTCATTACCGAAACGGGGAAAAAGATGGGTCCCACAGCGTTTTAAAATGAAGAAGCAAAAGCTGCGATGGCCATGATCAGCTTCCCTGGACAGGTAGGCCCGTGGACACCCAGAGCAACAGCTCGCAACAGTCTCTGTCTCTGCACCTCTCTTTTCCCTTGGCACACGCTACGAGTAGAGCCCCGGCTGTCTTTGCATCACTTGCCGCTGGACCTGGACAACTGATCAAGCAGCTCAAGCAACCCTGCACGCCTCAAGGCCAGTCCAAGAGCCAGGCATCATCGTAGTGGCGCTTTTCGCTTGGCATGTCATCGAAACGACACGTTGGGCACGAATTGCTTTTCTTCACCTTGGAGGGCAGAGCACTGACCGTAGCAGGCACCTGATCCGGAAACGGCTCGCACGGCAGTCGACCGGATTAGCGGCTTCTCGCAGATCCGAGACATTGGTCTTTGGGATTCGTTGAGCTTGCTCTTGATTCATGCTGCGCTCCTGTGCTCAATGCACGAGAGTTTTCTCGGATCGGATCTTGGGGTAAAGTCTTGGTCCACGGTCTACCACGAGCAGATAACATACTTATACCGACATGTGCAGACGGCGAAACTCTGTCCACAACCGTTTTCTCACGTCGGCCATACTTCCGCGGGCAGCTGAACCTTATCGCGGTTTGCCTTAAGGAAGCGGCCCAGGACAGGAGGCACTCGTCGTGGAAGAGGTGCCCGCAGGGCATGGCTTTGGCCTTCGAGCCTGGCAGGAGAGTAAACATGCGCCCCGCTGGTCCGGCCCAACCTGTTTCGGGCCCACTGCCTGCAGGCATCGCCTCCTGGCACACCACGCAGACGTCCTGCCAGAGCTTAGATCAAGCATGACGATAGCACAGAAACATCCAAGCAACGGCGTCTGCCAGAGCACACAAGCTGCAACACGACACTGCATGAAGAAAGCTTACTGGTGGGTTCGTTTCAACGGTTCGTGATACGGAGAAACCTGCGTTCGCCATTTATGCGGAAGCTTCAGGGCCCTTTGCCCCACTTCTCCGCAATGCGCAACACAGGGTGGGAGGGATTACCACCCCGTTGCCCAGGCACCCGACAAATGCCAAGAAGGAGGGGAGACATGCCACCCCCCGGCCCTACGCACCTCCGCGATCCTCCGCCCTCTACAACAGAAATCGCTCGAGAACCAGGCCAAACCCCGCTCGGCTCCTGAAAAGAAGGCTTGTCTGCTTGGTTCGACATGCGCGGCTTTCTTCGCACAAGATCGGGCAGCGCATCGGGTGGCTTGGCACGCAGCTCCACGATCTGGCAAATCCAAGTGGGAGGACGTCGCTTTTCGCAGAGTCGTGGAACAAGCCAGCCAGCTACTTATCCAGATCAGTTTCCTCAAGAAATTCTGGTGTTTCACACTGCGCACACACACACAGTCAACGAACTGATTGAGGCGAATGCGAATGATCTGACAATAAGCCCTGCGGATCAGTGCATGTACCTCCGTCTGCAACCGCAACCAGTATATAATCGGCGTGGCATTCGCCGCGGTTGCGGCGTCCAACAACTCCAAAGCAAACAAGTAGATTGTAGTTAGCCAGGCGAGATTGCTTGCCACAGCAGATGCGGAAAAACAGCATCTTCATGCAAGCAGAACGGACAGCAATTCAGACAATCTGTGCCATCCCGTCGGTCATGCTTTTGCGTCGGTCATGCTTTTGCCGCAAACAATCGGGGCTCTGATGAGACCACGAACGAAATGCCCACACTCTAGTTTGTCTGGCTAGAGTCTGGTTCGTTCAGAGAAATGTGCGTATTTGCGCCTGTCATGACACAACCCTCCACCCTGAACAATGTCAAACTTGCAACCCAGCCAGAGGATATCTTGCTGCATCAAGGTAACAGGGCTCATATTGAGGGAATACACTCGTCAAACCTATCAACGGCCTTACAGCACAGCTGCCTCCAAAGCAAAAATTGCAGTACACATGACACAAGCACGGTCAAAAGCGTGGGATTTCTGAACAAGCAGGCTATGCGCATCTTGAGTTTGGCACAAAAATTCAATTTGAAATCTTGTCGGTCTGGCACCAGAAGTGGCATAGAGCCGGGATGTTTTCACGCGTGATGCTGAGGAATCGTAGTAGAATGAGCTTGTCCAGCGTAACGTGGCATTTGTTAAGAACTTCGAGAAAAAAACATGCCTTTTCTGGCCCGTCAAGGGCAGTGAGTCACCGAGGTATACAATCTGCCGCTCATGCAGCTGGAGCATGTGGGCGAGATGGACATTCATGAGGCGCACACTCTCTCGACCCACATGCCACGACGACAACGACAAGGACTTGAAGCTGAAAGCGCCCAGAACACAGCCCGAAAGGGCGTCCCTGTTCTCTGGCCTCTTCCAAGACTGTCTTCACGCGGAGCTCTGCCCGGGCATCCCGCGACATGCCCGGACGGCGGTCATCCTTTCAGCGATCTCGGTCTCTTGCGTTTCCCAGCTCTGAACGAAGGCCTCCTCGACCAGGACTATGCCCTGCGAGGCGAGGAGCTCTCCAAGGGAGAGAGGCGTCACGGCATCGCCTCAAAGACTCCGCGACCGCGACCGCGAGCCGTTGAACTCGGAAGAACACCAAAAGCCACAACGGAGTTGCCGACCGAATTGGCCCTTGTTGTGCATCTTGTCTTCCTGGAGGCGGCGGAGACGGGCCTGGCAATAGAACCCCATGGGCCGCATCCGAGGGCGCTCAGGGCATCCGTGGAGGGCATCCCTGGCCTGTTCTTTTGCCCGCTCTCGCGCTTCGTCGTCAACTTCCTTATCATGGAGGCGAAACCACAGAACCAAGACTCGAGCGCATCTCAGCCGCAGTGACCTCCACGGCAGCATCCCGCCACTTGCCAGCATCTTCAATGGGCACGTGGAAATCGATGGCAAGGAAGAGGTCGAGCCCAGCTTGCCAGAACCTCGTGGACTCAACATCTAAACAACACCATTACATTGCAGCAGGCAGGAGCGTAGATTCGCAGCTGCGCCGTACTTTGCTTTTCTTTGCAAACAGTCTCAAAAGACGACGACTTGCAGTTGGCCCGGTTCTTTGCTGCCGATCTGAGTCCAAGACTTTGGATTTGAAAAGCGAGTCTGCAGCGCCGTAAAAGCAGCTTTGGCCGCCTGAGCTCTCTGCATCTTCCTAAGCGCTTGAATCTGAACCCGAAAAGAAACAACGCCGAGAGCACAGGGGCCTCCCGCAAAGCCTGCACACTGGGCTCAGAGGCGTCCTGCAACTCCGAACTGCGAAGGCTCCATCACGGCTCCGCTGTCGGCTCCGTCTGTCGGGGCCCTCCGGTCTGAGCCAGGCCTGGCTCCACTGCTCTGAGATCTCCGTCAGCTGCGCGCAGGCCTGGCAGAGGTCGCGGCGGCACGAACGGAAATGCGCTTCTCTTTGAGGTTGAAAGCAGGCGCACGTTCACGAAGGACTTCTTCGACTTCAGATCCTGCCAGCAAGTCTGAAGCTCCGCAACTCGTGTCACGAACGAATACTATAGTACATGTTGCATACTTGCACAATCGCCACAATCGCGACAATCCATTGGTCGCAAGATCGCGCACTCACACGCCCTTTGGGCAGAGGGAATTGCTGTCTCTGTGCAAGTCGCAAGCACAACCAAATGGTACAAGCAGCAAGGCATGTACGGGTAGAGATGATCTCCACAGTCCGTAGCCATAAACCCAATCTGACCTCTGAACATGCTTCCTCTCAACGTCCATAACCTCCTGGCGCCTGCTTCAGCTTAGAAATCTGCGCAATCAGGTCCTTCATGAAACCAAGGGGACACACCTGGTAAGATTCAAAGGCTCTTGCAGCTCTCCTCGTCAGCGGACGCTGCCATAGCAATATCGGAGTCTCAAAGAAGGCAGAGACGTCACTACAGCTATGTCAGACGCAGTGCAGATGCGATGCTGTTCTCTGCTCCTAGCACATTTACATCTTCGAGGCAGTTGATCCCAGAGCAGCTTCTCGGCATGCGGTTGTCAATCAAGTCGATTTGGCTCCGAGTACACATTAAAGGCGAGCTGTCGGTCTGCCACTAAGCAAGATAAAGCAAGATAAAAGGCATGGTGGTTTTCTGCATGCCGCTCCATGCGAGCAAAGTGGGAAAATCAAGAGCACTTGAAAAGCACTGCCTCTGCACAGGTTGACCACCCGTCAAGAATAAACAGATGCTGCAGGACATCTTTCCAGAGAGTAACCAGACCGGAGAGTATACGAAGGAGCATCAGGAGCCCAACTCACTTCTGCTTGAAGTGCATGATCATGGCGGACAAGGGCTCGCATCCGGGAACCTGCGACCAACATTCGCAGTGTTTAGATTACTATGCATGATGCTAGTCTTTCCCTGGCGTCTTTCAACCTTTGCCCGTTTCGTGACTACAGTTGACTAAAGCATCACAGGCATGCCACTTGCACTGCTACTGCAGTTTCTCAACTTGAAGCAGATTGCTTTACATCCCTTTGAGAATCCGGACAGAGTAAACCTGCAGATTAAAAACGTCGTGGAGGACCGGACCCCCATCGACTGCGAGAGCTAAATCTTGCCAGGCGAAGTTCTGAGCAGCCGGCTTCCTCGTAGAACATGTTCAGCCTCAAAGCTGGAAAGCTCTGAGAGATGGGAGCGGGGTGAGGAGCAAGATTTCGACCCGCTTACGTAGAGTACTCTTCTGGGATGCATGAGAACTTCAGCTCGGAGCAGCTCCAGGGCAGCCTGATTGTATTGCGAGTAAGCCACTCGTCCCGGATGCCGTTGTAGCTCTGGTGTCCACAGACAACTGCATCCATCAAAGCCTGCAGGACACCAACCACGGCAGGGAGTTGCGACGAGAACGGCGGATGATCAGTTATCTCCCTGCATACGTCGTAGTACAACGGCTTTCGTTTTCGTTATGACAACAGAATCGCTTGCACACACCTTCTGCGCGATTCGAGTGGCTGTGAATGATCACCCAAAATGGCTTATAGGGTCTGGAAGTGCTTTAAAGAAAGGTTGGGGAGGCACACAAGTTGTTGTGAGGCTCATGGGCTGGCTCGTGTGTGACAGACTTCGGCCCGGTTGCTTGTTGGTCCTTCCCTCGGCGCCGGCAAGATCTCAATCGAGGACATTGGCATGGAAAATGGCCACTTGTCGGTCGTTGTGATTGTAGTTCCTTCATCGTTGCGGTTGTTGTGCTTGTTGTGGCTGTTGCGGTTGGTGTGGTTGTTGTGGTTGGGTTGCTTTAGTCATTGCGGTTGTTATGGTTTCTATGCACTGCTTGTTCATTGCTGTGGTTGATGCGTGGACGATTTATGAGGGTTCCGCCCTCAAAACGGGACCAGTGCCCACACAGCTTTTACAGCAAACATACGGAAAACTGCACGAGAATACTATCACCCCGACCCCTGGCCCTGTAACGGAGATGATGATCGATACATGATGTGGGAGTCCGCGGCCTGTGCCTTGGACACCGCCACGCATCCCTCGCTGATGCTCCTCGCTGGAACAGCAGAAGTAAGTCTTTTTTGCAGGTCCTACGACGTCCCACAAATACGACGACGTCAAGATCATCTTCGGGCTTAATTACGGTTCTACTGCCACGCGGACCACCACGACCACTGCTACCGCCCCATGGACAAGGACTATTGCAAATCCTACCGTCGCTTCGTTCTGCAACTTCGGCTCTAAGGCGGCTGCTGCCGCTGCTGCTGTTATTGCTCCTGTTGCTACTGTTGCAGCTACTGCTCCTCCTGCTAACTGCTACTGCTATCGCTACTGCTACTCCTACTCCGATTCCTATTGCTACTCCTACTCCGACTCCGACTCCTACCTCTTCCCGCTACTTCTCTTGCTTCTTCTTCTGCTACGTCCTCCTCCTACTTTCACGCCTCCTGCCTTTACGAAGGTAGTGCTGCTCCGAGTCACAGCGGGCAGTTCGGCTTATTCATGTCTACCGCCTGGCTGCGACACGACTGGGGTGAAACGGTCACCGCTGCCCCTGCATTTGGAGGTGCAAACACACCCCCGGATGCAGCAATTCTAGGTAGGGTGCATTGGGATCTCGGATGCCCAACACTTTGGCTCAAGTCGCCATTTCGGCCACCTTGGTTTATTCCGAGTCGAGCAGTTGCCATTCAAGCAGTCTGCCAAGTGATCCTGCGCGGCGCATGTGTACCTCAGGTTTACCAGACCACACATCACGCAGTCTGACCTTGTAACCAGCCGTAGCTAGTCGTTTGGTCCACATGCGCTTCATTAACATGCGACACGGATGGCCGCGTTTTTTTGGCGTCGGCGAAGCACCTCAACGCCTGCTGCTCGGCACGTCCATCACACGAGCTGCCATGCCCTCTCTTGGTGTCGCCAGCGTCATGATCTGCCTGGGCACGAACGGGGTGGCCGCGTGGCGGGGACCCTGGCGCTGGCACTGGCCCAAGCCTGAGCTGCTGGTGCCGGTCCGGGGACTTCACCTGAAGGCGCGGTCTCCGCTGCACCGGACCCCCCCCCAAATGTCCGAGCGGCCTCGCGCCAAGGCAGCTTGATGGCAGTGGTCATGTCATCCGACCCCGGAACCTGCTACTAGAATCAGAGAAAAAGAACAAATCACGAATGCCAACCATAGCAGAACAGCCAGTGGTGAACGAGCATCTCTCCTTGCATCATAAAACCCGGACGTCGGGTATCTGGACCAGCAAGCAGGCGACAGCAATGAAGCGAGCCGGCATTACGAATTTCCGAGGGCTGATCGCGGCAGGCTCCTTGCAAGTTGCAGGACTCTTTAGCAGTGTGTGGCATGGCTGCCAGCAGGAACACGCTTACTCGCGTTAGGCTGTGCGTTTGACAAAGACTTGGAAGCAGAAACTAAATGAGATCAGGGCGCTGATAAGAGTATCAACGATTGGCTGGAAAGATTTGTGTTGATCGTAGATCGATGAGAGTAAAACAAGTGCTAGGCTGCTTCTCAGGAGGAGGAGGAGGAGGAGGAGGAGGAGGAGGAGAAATAGGAACAGGAATACCCGCAGAACGCTTGGGTGAATTTCAACTCCTGGGCGAAGTAGACATGCCTCCAGTAACCTGAACTTGCAGGAGAAACAGGAAATCCAACGATGGCAACACAGTCATACTGCTGAAAGAGGACCCAAGATACCATGTCCAATCCACAGAACCCCAGCACAAGCAACAGTCTCAGTAAGAAAAGTCAAGCATATGGCATGAAGGCAAGCCTTATCGGAGTACCGCACTCACAGCACGCGTAATCAGGAGATTGCACCGGCCGGGATGCTTCTCACGTCAAAACAGCAACCACTGCGACGCACGCCACAATCATAGCATACAGTAACCATTGAGTACCACAAATCAATAGTGCCTAACGACAAGTCCTCGTCGGTCTCTGCCAAGTGAATCAGGAAGGTTCCGAAGCTATCCGGCCTCGGAGCTCTTCGGAGCGAATCCGGGTGTATTTTGGGGTCCTCTAGGGTGTGGAGGGTTTAGACCATGGGCACGGGAATGAACAAAGCACGCAACTCCACCACCAACACCACCAACAACGACAACCGCGACGGCGACGACCCCGACCACGATAACGACCACGATGCCAGCACCCATGTGAAACTGCAAGCAAGGGCAAACTAGAAACTGATGATCATCACGCCAACGGCGATGGTGGTGCTCGGGCAGCGGTGACAATGATGCTGATGCTGCTTTGGGGGGCGGTAACCAAGTGGCAACCCATATAGCATTTCATTGCCGTGCTCTGTGTCCGTGGTCTTCTCAAACACGTGGAATCGTCCGAAGCACAAGGTCTGTGTTGAGAAGTGGTCACGATGGGATGGAATTAAAGCCTAGTCTGCCGTTCTCGGACGACACTGCAACACCACCTGGGTGTGGCAGGACGCTTGCAACAAACGAACGGGAATGCATGGT
>CAJNDT010005899.1:272548-305048 GCA_905221615.1 Symbiodinium sp. CCMP2592 | reverse complement strand
CAGCTAAGCCTCAGTTCAGGGACAGGGCCCTTCGCTCACCTTGACTTGAGACTGGAGTTCATCGATGGTGAGCAGTGACAGGTACCTAAGGTCATTGAGTAATACACTTACACCACTGCGAGGATTGCTAGAGGTTATGCTAGTCACTAGTCCGCAGTCGAATGCCATCTGGATTGCCTCCTGACACCTGCCACCTGCTGTCCCAGGATTTGGGTTTTGCCAGGTGCCCTACTGGGATAGCTTGACTCGCCCACAAAGAGGCGGCACACCTTGTCGTGGACCTCGGATACTCCGACGGACTGCCAACACCACTCGAAGCGTCCGCACGCGTCCACGCTCGGTCGGGGGTTCGAAGCCGATCTTTTGCGAGCAAGGCCACGAGCTTCCTCACCTCCGCTCCGGCCTCCTGAGCGAAGGGCCGAGCTTCGAACACGGTTTACCTTCAGCATTTTTGTTCTCTTCTCTCAGAAGGCTCCTGCTTCGAGCGCACTCTTCTTGCTACCACCGCCACAGCGTCTCTTTATTCGATGGAGCAAATATGAGCGCAGATGGTCGAAGAGTTGTTCCCAATCGACAAGGCTGTGGCGAAAAGAGTTCTAGTGCAGCTCTCAAGAAGCGGCCTTGGTCCTGTCAAACTCCGTCTTGACACAGAGCTTGTGATCCTTCCGGAGTCGAAGCGTACTTCTCATGCGCGTGCTTACCGTCCCGCGGAGATTTGCAGGTAAAGCCAGCTAAAGCCATGTCACATAGAAAGACTCCCATTGCAGAATCCCAAACGACGAAGTTTCGAAGCCGCTCGAAGGTATCCTCTGTCAAACGTTGAGGGAGCATGTGGAACTCACGAGCGTTGCCAGCGGTATCCGGCACCTCGCTGCGAGCTAGGACATGAACACGTCTGCATCGTCTGACCATAGGTGCGAGTCGTACGTTCTCTATACTCTGGGGTCTGGACTGCGAGAACACAGCGGCAGTCACCAACGTGGGCTATCCAAACGTGCCTTGCAGTGACTCATCTACAGTAACATGTCCCCAGCATTCGACTAATGCTTGGACGGATGCTCTTTGTTCAGCAGAACGACTGTCACCGAGGCTCCTGGCAGCATGAAAACGCTCAGCATGTGCGGCAGGGCTTGTTCTGCTTTGACGCTTCGACAGATGTCCTGTGAGCGTCACATCCAGTTGCATGGCAGCGGAGGTGTGAACCTGGAAAGACATCTGCAAGGCAATGTTTTCTGAGATCTGTAAGCTCTCTGCGCCCGCAACCTTGGCGAAGGCGTCGGTTAACCCCTTCGCCTTGCTGATCGGCTACGACGCACAGAGCATGGAGCACGTGAACTAGCGGCGTTCTCGCCCGAGCGCCGGGTCTCTGGCCACATCCGGAAAGCTGCTAACAAAAGCCGGGTTCTGGAAAATGGCTTTGGGCCTGTGACACAAACAGAGGCGATGCAGTTGAAGCGAATCCAATGCAACTGATACAGCAGACTCTTGACGAAAATACCCGGCGGCGCACATCTCTTGAGCCACGTACATCGTCAGGGCGCCAGACACCCTGAAGTGGCAGTGGCAGGGGCAGGCTGAGGCTCGCACAAGACGAAACTCCACGTTGGCTCAAAACAGCACCGCAGCGGAGTTCGTGCCATGTGACGGCTTCTGGTTCTCTGGTACAAAGTGAAGTTCCTTTTCAGCACTTCTTGGGACTGTTCAAGCTCGCGAGCTATACCCCCCGGGTTCCCGATCGTGCTTGAACTCACCGACCTATGGTAAGGCAAATCGGCCAATATCTGACAGAGGGCATGAGCCGGCTGAGCCATGAGATGACATGTGAGCTCTGCACATGACTCTGGACTCTGGAGGATGAGTGCAGAAGCCCAAACAAACCGTGACGATGCTGGCCAAGAATGGGGACACGGGGAGTAGCAGAAGTCCTGACACCCGCATGTCAAGTTGCCTAAATAGGACGGGGTACGTATGCTTGGAGGGTTCCCGAGGGCCCTGCTTTGGGCTGCCCTGACCATTCACTAGACCGATGAGGCACCAGTCGCCACAGCCTCAGCTGCCCATGTCATGGAAGTTGCAACAACGGCCTCTCAAGACACCGCATCGGGCCCTGGCGAGACACAAAGCCACGCTCGGCGAGCAGGTCCGAAGCAGCAGCCTGCAAAGAAAACAGCAACCCAAACACGTGCTATAGAGCTCTTGCTATAGGCTATGGCGACATGTCCACATGTGCCTTCTCATGCCACGTTATGGCTAACAAGCCGCGCGAAGAATTACTCTTAGAAACCACGCTGAACAGAAATTCAATACATACACGCCGGTCCAGCCTGCTGCCTCTACCTTTTCAGTGGAAACACGAGGTTTCCAGAAGGATGTCCCCGAAATAGAGCAAGAGATTTGCATTTTCTGCCGGGGGGGGGCTCGGGGGCTCTGCTCGTTGAGCTCAAATACAAGGTTTGCAGAGCCTACTTCGGAAGCTCCCCCCTGCCTGGCCAACAGCGCCAGAGACCTGGACAAGCCCAACAAGGCACAGCGTCCAGTTATCATCAAGACATAAACACACTGACGCGGTTGAGGCTTCATCCCGAATGCACCATGTTCAGTGACCGAGACCGCATGGGGCCTTCATGTTGTTCTTTGACATGAGGCCGGACAGCGCTTTGGTGAAGGTTGCCTCCGCGGCGCACAGGTCTGTTCCCCGAAGCGGCAGGCTACGCCACTCATACCTATGGCAAGCCGAGCAAGTTGCTGCAGGCTCGCTTCGCAAGCGGAAGCAGCAGATTGTTCTGTGCACAGCGAAGGTCGCAAGAAGATTCTTTCAACTTTTCCCCAAAGATTCCTTCAACTTGCCCCAGCGGATTGCCTAAACCCTAAACCCTAAACGGTAGTTGAAGACACCGGAGTTCAATCAATGTTGGTTGAGAGAAACGAAAGAAGTTGACGAATCGGGCTTAGACCGCGAAGCGAATTCTTCGCCTTCTTCCCTCGCTGCAGGGGCAGTGCCAGTCCGCACCTGCTCTCCAGGCAATGCGCAAGGCATGGGGAGAGAGAATCCACCCGAAGCGGCAGCAGAGTGCTCCAGTTTTGACCGCGCCGCCGAAACGTCGAGCATCATCCAGCAGCCGTGCCTGGGAGCTACCACTCAAAGAGCGACTCCACCTGGCCAGGGCCAAGCAGAGTTTCGACTGACCTTTGCGCCATCCCCACTGCCACTGACCCGCCGACCCGCCCAGCCTGCGCCGCCTTTTGGAACTCCCGGTGTGAATCTGGCACGGCCGCCTCAGCACTCGGGAACTCCTCGGCCAGGGGACGAGGGCAATCGCCCGGGAAGGTCTCGTGAAGCCACCTGAGTCCGCCCTACTCTCGAGTTCTTCTCTCTCTTTCTTTCGTCTGCTCTCTTGAAAGGTGCATCAGGTCAGAGACCGAGTCGTCATGCGATGTCCCGCGGTCTGAGACCGGGGCTGTGCAAACTGACGGCCGTGGACCATCACCTCCAACCAAAGCAATAGGGCCAGCTTGTGGACCAAAAGTGCCCAAATCCTCGCCCAGTGGCTGTGCCGTCTTCCGCGAGGTCCTCGAGCGCCTTGAGGCCGGCAGCCGACAGTGGCTTTCCCCCTGGCTGCGAAGTCCCAAAACCCCCCACGGCGACGGCCGCACGCAATTGGTTTCCCCGCCTCGGATCTCAGCTGCCAGTGCTGTTATGGCCTCCACAGCCTCGCGCCCACCCGCGATGGCAGCCTCGAACTGCGCTTTGTGGCCTGCAGCGGCGCCGGGCACACAAGGCTCCTATGCCAAAAGAGCCTGAGATGCACCTTCACAGGTGTTCGGGCAGCACAAATCGTAGAAGCCTCAAGAAGCAAAGGCACGCATGGCAGCTGCCTTTAGTCTGGAAGCCCACCCCAGAGCGCAGTTTTTCCACCAAGATGCTCGTCGTCCCATCGCAGTTGGAAGGCGAAAGCCTAGCAAAAAACTGCCGAGCCCTCTCTCCTGCTGCCCAGAGCCCGTTTACATAATAAATTTCCAGGCGAAGGCACATGTAGTTGGGCACCAGCACCATGGGGGAAGGGCTTTGCTCGTCGAGGGCGCCGACCATGCGCAGGTACTCCGTGGTCTCTCCTGGCTCAGTCGGTGCACCCAAAGCCCACTGACCTCTGAGTCGCGTCAAACTTAACACAAAGCGGCGGAAGAGGTCGCCCTTTCGCATGGCCGCCAGGCCCACCTCGCAGTGTGCCCGGAAAGCGTCGTGGCACATGCTGAAAATTCAAGAACGCCTAAGGTGTAACATACGGCCTGACAAGATGCAAATCGAAAGTCTGCAACACGAAAGGAACGCCAGCTTTGAAGTGACATCCTCTAGACTCGCCAGCAAGCCTTCAAGTAGCAGAGAGCGGGCATCCCTAGAGCCGAGGCAACACTTGCAAGATGTCAGGACAACGAGTCATCTGGACACTGGAAATCTCGATTTGGGCCATGCCTTGCCGTCTTCACCGCCGGGCAGTGCAGCAAGAGACCGAGCCATGCTTGCACCTCGGGAAAATGACCGGGAAAGCCTCACATGGACACTTCGCTGCCCTACAAAATGCATTCTGGTCCTGAACTCCGAACTTGTCCAACACCGTCAGAACACCGTTTCGACCCAGCCACTCGGTGGAAACTCGAGACACCCAAGTGGGCTATCGCTATGGGAGAGTGGAGACGTGCTGCGCTGCTGAGGCACACATCGAACCCGAGACCTCCCGGAAGCTCTCGAGGACCTGAGCCACCCAGCAGATCGCAGAAGCCTCGCTGAGCCTCTTCTTCCCTAACCCCTCCCTGGCCCTGGCCTTCTCGGAAGCAGCGGCTGCATCATCGAAGGACAGGTCACTCCCTTGAAAGACACGGAAGCACGACAGGACCAAGGCTAGCCGGCTCCCGGCCCCTGCGGCCCCTGCCTGTGGACTCGGACACTCTCTGAATTTCACTGGCGATGGAGTCCCGGATTCTGCCCCAGCCTTCCTCAGCGCGGGAGTCTGGAAAGGAAAGTCCAGGAGCCGCGTAGTGCTACGCGGTTGGCGCCAAGTTTCGTAGACGCGATTCACGAAGGCGACCTCCTCGCGTCCCTTCTCCAGCGTTAGGGCATATCCGCTGTCAGCCTTCTGGCTGACGAACACGTAGTGGGCCATGAAGACCTCCTTAGACTCGCAGGCGGGCCGCGGGGACGGCCTTTCTTGGGCAGCGCGGGCACGAAGCATGCAGAAGGACGGAAGGACGAGAAGACGGCACAGCATGGCTTTTGCCCAGATGCCAGCACGCTCTCCAGGCCTGCTGCATCTGTGACGTCCTTCCGCAGCCGTGCCATGCCGTGCCGGTCATCAACTCTCGCACCACATGTTCTGCCAGCCTCCATGTTCAGGTCATGAACGGACCAGCTCTGCTTGAGACGTTGTCCTTGCTGACACCGGCACGTGACGGTCGCATTGAGACAGAGCCACATCGTGCGGGTTAGAGTCGCTCGTCTCCATGCAGCAGATGCTCCAGCGTTGCCACGAAGACCGTCTCAGAAGCAGAACAGACGTCCGTGGCGTAACTTCAGACTGCGGGATATTGCCGGACAAGGCACCAAAGTCTTGAGATTCAGGCCGGAGCCCACCTTCGAGGCACCATGCCAGAGACCGGAGCTGTGGAGTTGGGATCAGGGCCTTCAACTATCGTCACCCTTCCTCTAGCAACTGAGACCCAAAGAAGCCCTGGTGGCGACTGCCGCGCCTTCTGCTCCAAAACCTGGATGCCAAGCACGGGTTCAGCGCTGCTGAAAACAACAGCTGCCCTAACCGTCGTGCCGGGCAACTTGCAGCAGATGCCCTGCCACCCGACTTCGCAGCGCCTCCTTGTCACGACCAGCTCTCTGGCCCTGGCTCTCTGTGAAAGCAACAGGGTGCCTTGTGATCGGGAGGCTGGCGACCGTCTCCAGCTGGATTCAACCCACGCACATACCTCTGATAGGAGGTGCAGTGATCGCGTCGCACGGCCTGCCCATGTCCCCGATAGCAGGGGCTCCAGCCAGGAGTGGTGGCGCAGGAAGTACTGGTGCAGCAGGTACCGGGCAGAGGAAAGGCCGAGCCCACCCTGAAACGGTTTCATTGCGACTTGTCAGAGGCCCCAAGGCTGGAAATTGGCCCTCACCTCGATGTCGGCCAGGGGGTACTCATGAGGCAGCGTGGCATAGAGCGGGCGCAGGTCCTGGGACCGACCCTCATCCTCTCAGCTTCCGTCTCAGTCTCGGCAGAGGCCAGTCGGTCCTCCTCTAGTTTCTGCAGCCGGGAGCCGTCGAAGGCCGAATGGTTCCTGAGCTCCGCAGCAACTCTGTTTGTCATTGAGATCATCCCCAGAACATTTTGCGGTTTTCCCCGCTGAGTACTACTTGAAACGCCGAAGACCAGCCACCCAGCCAGGCCAGACTCGATCTCCGCCACGAGAGCACGCTCCAACCTCACCGAAAATGCTGAGTCACATCCCAAACACGGAGGTCCCCGCACAACAGGGCTTGGGCCAGGGCCTGGCACGGCTCTCCTCCTCGTCGCAATCCGCCACGGACTTGCGAAGCCTGCGAACCAAGCGCCGGTCTGCGCAATGCATGCGCCAATGCAACCGCTTGACACCAAGCAAAACCAAACGAGAACTGAAAGGTTCCTGGTCTTCACGAGCCGGGGACGTGCCAGTGACGTCAAAGCGCAGACGCCCGGACTAAGCCCTGCACGGCAAGTGCCAGGGTGGTTTGGCAGTGAGGCGGGTTCAGGGTGCTTCGTGTTGGGTTGGAACCTGTGTTCCTGCGGACCTTGACCGGCGGCATTCATGGTGAGCAGTCTCAGGGTGCAGAGGCCCTGGCCTTCGGCCGTGCAGGACTCGTCGTCGTCGCTGTAGCCTCGGTCATCTGAAACCCCGGAAGCGTTCAGGCCCCCCCACACGATGCATGATGCTCACTGAGTTCCGGAACGGGCACCATGGGCGCCGAGCGAATCTGCGGAGATCCTGGCAATTCAAGGCTTCAGCCCGAATAGGAGGCGCTGCTTCGCTTATCTTCGCTTCTTGCTTCCGAGCTGCTCTCCGGAGTCGTCGAAGGTTATGGAGGTCTCCCCGGAAGTCTCTGTGGTCTTCGAGCCCCGGAGCCTGCGCCAGATGCCCGACCCTGCGGAAGCTTGCGCCACGGGCCTTGATGCTGCACATCACAGGGGCGCCTCGACTGCATCAGCACAACCCCCTCGGCAGATATTGCCGCGACGGCGTTCGGCTGGGAGCCGAGGGCTACGATGAACAGAAAGAAGCGCCTCGTTCCATGTTTTGCGAAACGATAGTGCGGCGGGAGTCTTCCCTGGCTTCTGGGAGCTGAGGCCAAGGCATTGCCATTGCTTCGCTAAGCAGATGTAGCGTAAATCACTCAGAGCTGAGCGGCTGCGGAAGAGATCTGGGTACCAACTTCAAACCACAGAAGGCTCTTGGAATGTGTTTCTAACGACTGTCATGGTTTGAGTGGAGGTCTTGTCGGACTTGCGGACCTGCCGCATCCAAAAACAATCTTGGGTTGCCTACACAGGCAAACAAACATCGGCTTAAAACATTGGGAACGTATGCTACGCATGCTGCTGACGGCAAGCCACTTCGGCAGCCAGCCATTACGGCCATTACAATCAGTCGAGTGAAGGAAAAAAATCGCCGATTGCACCTGCAGCGGAGGCCCTCCATGAGCTCCTCTGGTAGGAGGGTAATCTCCCCGGGCCTCAGTGTTTTCTACAGCTTCCGCCATTCTTCCTACCCTGCTGCTGCTGTCAGCTGAAGCAACCCTATCTGCATTCCTTACCTCACCTCGTTCCTTTTCCTTGATCTGGGTACCATTGGACCATCTTCTCTCTCGGCATCGAGCTGTGCCATGAACTCCCGCAGGCCATGCCTGCAGCGTCAAGCGTATGCATGAGGAAGACCAACAGTGCCAAGCGTATGCCTCGCACTAACCATAGTTATCAACGGTTATCGGTTATCATACTCGTCGACAAAGCTCATGGCACAACATTGCATCTACGAAAAACACATAAATGTGTGTGTGTGTGCACATGTATGTGTATACATATATACAGACACCTATGTGAGCACGACAGGAAGAAGCAAACACGCGAGTACGTTGCTAGCAGCGCCCGTCAACTATGCGACAGCAGTTAACAGGAAGTACCGAAGTCAGGGGCGCCGGTTCCGGGGGCCATGCTGTTGGACCAACCGGTCGTCCTCGTCTGGGAAACCGTCCAGATCCTGATAGCGCGCTTTTTGAGAACAGTTCTGGGTTGTAGATCTGTACTGCATGGTACGTTAGGGAGTACATAAGTTAGGGCAGCTTTGGTTTTTTTGATGGCACCGTTTCTGTGAACGTACAAACTTCACAGGAGTGCAAAGAAGCTGCAAACGTCTTGCTGCCCCGTCCGCCGAGGAAGCCGCTGCCGCTCCGATCTTCTGGCAAATTCGGTATATCTCCCCAGTTTTGCCTGACAGTTCTTGGGTTAACGGATACGGCATGGAAGAGTGGCGACTCTGACAAAAGACAGAAAGCAGAGCGATTGAGATAAACAAGCAAGCAGGCGACCGAAACGGACTGAAAGCCGCGCGAAAAGACTGCACGAGTAGCGAAGCCGCCGGAAAAGTACTAATGACATTACATTGCGAGAGTGAACCTCATGAAAACGACTTGAGAACCGGATAAGGGGAGAGCAAACACGTCCAACCCGACGAATGATTTGTGCCACCTGTGCAAGAAGGCTGGCAATCCCACCGGAAAGTGATTCTATTCTCTCTGTCGGTTGATTAGCGTCTGCGATTGCGAGCTCCATATCCTACCTTGCAGCAGCAGGTATGAGTGCCTCCTCGGTGCCAACCAGCTTTCAGAAACCCAACTGCACAACTGGAAGATGCCAGGGTTTCGCTAAAGTTCAGCCTCCCTCCCATGTTGAGCCCCAAAACACCTAATTCGTTCAATTGGTAAAAATCCAGCATCCAGCGGTCGTGGCAACGGCAGTGACGGTGCCGGTGGACGTGGCCGTGGTCCTGGTGGTGGTGGTGGTGGTGGTGGTGGTGGTGGTGGTGGTGGTGGTGGTGGTGGTGGTGGTGGTGGTGGTGGTGGTGGTGGTGGCGGCAGAAGCGGCAGGAGCAGTAGCAGTAGCAGTAGGCAGTGGTCGTAGTGGTAGTAGTAGTAGTAGTAGTAGCAGCAGCAGCAGTAGTACTAGTTGTTGTTGTAGTTGTTGTTGGAGCAAGAGAAGGACGAGGAGGAGGAGGAGGAGGACAGGACCAGCAGCAGCAGCAGCAGCCCCGAATGAGCAACGGCATCTGCATGCGCCACGTCTCAACGGCCCAGACAGGCCTTTCATGGCAGCCGTGTTCATGGCAACCCGAGTAGTGTACCTTCGTCGATCCGGAGCGTGGCAGTACCACCCATGCTAAGAACAACATCACCGGGAGGGGTGCGAAGGTTCCATCTCGTAACGTCCTGGTGCAGATTCATGGTGATCTCTCGTCTCTACATGGTCCTTCTACCATCTGGCTCGGAGCAGATTGCAGGATCACACTGTCCTAAACACTCGTAGCTTGCATGGGCCGCTTCTGCCATGATGGCCTCCAGCACGTCCTGAGCCAACTCCACGGTTGGTGCTCTTGGCTGTGGATCAGGAGCTCACAAGTACATAGAGGAGTCCTCCTTCTGTGTAACGCTGGTGTATTCACCTGCCAATGCTCAAGCATAGAGGAGGAGTGGTCCAAGAAAACTTGCACTTCCAGCCTGTGACTTTCTTCAATATTTTTTGGATTTCCGTCAAATCTCGGTGCATGAGGGAAGGATTTCTGCTGGCAGGCGAAAGCACGGCCAAGTGTCTTGCGAGATTCATCGGCGGTCGGACCTCAGCCACTTGTATTGGGGTTTCTGTGACACGATCTTGCAGAGGGCAAAGAGGTGAAGCGGAAGCCTCAGCCTTGGCATCAAACCGATGGCCAGTCGGGCCAATTTCCACTTCGAAGTTGTCGAAGGTCGTGTCTCGGGAGTTCAGCCGTTTGAAACACTGCACACCTCTGTGCGAGAATATCCGAGTGGGAAGCTATGTGCTTCGTGTTCTGGCGTGCCCCAGACCTGCAGGGAACAAGCCATTTCAAGGGTCATGGCTGAGGAGAAATCTCTGCGAACTTGAAACCCGCGACACGTCCACTTTGGCCTGCTCTCCATGCTTTGCAGCACACTATCTCGGCACACCAAGCAAATGACGTCGAATGCCAACAAGCCTGCAGATCTGCCAGGGCCCGCACCCATGTGCTTCCGCTGTGGAGACGCGGGTGATGCAGGAATGTCCTTTCATCAGAGTGCATAGGGTGTGTGTTGTGAATTGCTGTTTGCTTCCCAGCCAAGGGAGGGATTCCTTCGGAGTTCGCGGAGTTCTCCGAGAGGCCTTCCTCAGCAAGTAGTGCGCTTTCTGATGTCTTTTGTGCGTCGTTGCTGTGTGAATGTGAGTAACCCGCCTCACACTCTGGCTCTCAGCTTCTGGGTGCTCTCCCAAAGCGTCCTGCAGTACCATAGAGTACGACCGGACCGCTTGTTCAAGACAATCTGTCCAAGGACACACGCGCGTGGGTAAAACCCCGTTCAGTTTCGTATTGCTGCCAAAAGGCAGAATCCAGAGTCATCCTGTCCCGCGTAGCCGTCCGCCTGGGATCCGAGCTCAGCTCTGATGCAATGGCAATGCCTCGACACCTCACTTCTTAAGACAGAAACCGAAAAGTTGCAGCTGTGCGTCGAGGCCATGCTCGGAAGCCCCCGAATGGGCAAGTGCAGGAGCACCTGGACGACCGGGGCGCTGAAGATGAATGTTTTCTCGCATGTTCCAAGGTGGAGGTGTCAACCTCGCCCACTTCACCCAACCTGGCCCGAGCTGCCACGTCGGAGTCTTTCGGAACGCCGCAGCAAATTGCTCTGCGCGGCACGACGAATGCTTCCGCTATTCAAGCGGACTTAAAGCTTGCATCGAGCCCAGTTTTTGCTATCACTACCACAGTGCAAGGTTTCGGGGTTTCTGAATGTCTCTGGTCTGATGTGCATGCACTGCTTGTCCAGAAGCAAGAAGCTGTCGAGCCAGCCATAACCACTCGAAAATCCGAGCCTGCCCTCACGTCTGACCACCACCCGAAAGAAGCTCTGTCGGCTGCACTTGAAAGACGGTCACAGCGCTCCCAGTTCGGACGGCTCGCCGCTGATCATCTGTCGAGCGCTTCAAGTAGAAGACCTGTCATCGAACGACTCCGATGGGCTGGCTACAACCTTATGCGACCACTACTGCAAACACCACTCTGTTGAACAGATTCCTGTGGCATGCTGACCAACCCTCCCCACCCTCAACGAGGAGATCGATCCAAGCCTCGGCAAACATGTGCTGTCACTCTTCTAGCAGTGGTCGCTCTGTCTAGCGAGCGAGCGACCTTGACGGCAATGGAAACTGTTGACCGAGTTTTCCCCAACATATGCAACAACCTACGAACAAGGACTGCCGAAGCCGTCTACATCTTGCTCCCTCACAACTCGCGCGCGCGCGCGCACTCGTAAGAGTTTGCCCAGATGACTGTCTCTGAACCACAGACCAACTCAGACTTTGAAGCCAAGGAAAGGAGGACCTGTCCGAAGTCCGAGGGCTTGGCTGCGGCATCCTGGGCTTTGGGCTCCAGGAGGGCTTCGAGTGACGAGGAATCATGTGTGACATGCCCTGCATGCTTGTGCAACTTGTGGACTTTAGTTGCTGGCTGGTGTATGATGTGTCGCCACAGCGATTCGACACTTACACGTAGCAGCAACCAAATTGTGTGCCGATCCGCTGTGCAGCGCCCAGCAATCCGTTGAGAGTTTCCTCTGTGTCATCCTGCGAAGCATGCAGACATCTGCTCACAGGAGTTTTACGGCTGCCCCATACAAGACCGTGTAAAGCAACCAGACATCCGCAGAACACCCCAGCACCGGCGTCCGCAAAGTGCCTCCAGAGTCCAAAGTGGATAGCCGCTGGTGAAGCACTGTTGAGCAACATGGTTGCCCTGCCAACACATGGATGTGGCGAAGCTTGGCGAGGCGACACAACACAGCTACACATGAGGCTGTTCAACGACTGTTCTGGTACTGCAGAGACATGATGGATAAGGCCTCGATCGTTCGATTTTCCATTTCCTGCGCACTCACCATTTCTTGCATCGCTCACGTGCATCTACTGCCTTTTCTCGTCTCTGACACCTGATGCATGTAACAAGTTTTGGCAACCCCGCCTTCTTGCCATTGAAATGAGTGTTGAGCAGCTCGCTGACAAACCTCGCTCTAATGGGAAATGCTTGCATCCTTTGGGTTCGCCATGCCGTTGCAGTCGGCCACAACGATTCATACATGATTCGGTGATAAGGTTGCGGCGCGTGTGGAAAGGCCCATGTGTAGCCGAAGGTTTCCCGCATGGTGTCTGCGATGACGAGGCCCGTCCTTGCAGACAAACCCGATCAAGTCACATTGAACTGCCTTGCTGTGGATTGCCACGACAGGTATGACAGGTGGAACAGATGTCCATGTAGATCGCCAGAAAAAGACAAGTCGCAAAAAGAGGGAGATCGTGCAACAGGACCGGATGCTTCAAGAACGACGACTCAGCAGAGGGGGCACTCCAGGCTCCTGGCATGGCATCTCCATTGCTGATGTGCTCCAGGGCCTTTCTCGAAACCACACCATAAGACGAGAGTCGTCACATGCGAGAATTGCAACAGGTAGCCTGGCTCAAGAGACCCTCCAAGTGCACGATTTTCGTGCTTCTCGGGCCAACACCAGGTTCTTGTAGACATCGGGGAAAGCCCCGACCTCAGCTTCACATCGGTGCTTTCGGGATCTTCCGCGCTGACCGCGCTGGCTGCCCCGGGTCCCGCCTCCAGCAGCAGCCACTTGTCGAGCGCGTTCCGGTCCTCGCCCTTGAAACGCACGTCGTACCTTCCAAGCTGGGAATGTGCTCGAACCACATGATGGGCCATGGAATCCCCGCGGCGGACACATCTCTTGTGATTTCGATGATGGGCAAGTCCTTGTCAAGAACGTCTATCCGAAACCCTTTTGAAGTAAGCACCTCCGTAAATTCGCTCGTCTCCTGCTTCTCGCTGCGGAAGGTCGCCTCCTCAGCTTGCTTTACGATGAACCTCGCAGCACCGGCACACACCTGGTCGACCCTCCTGTGCCCCGTGAGCAGACGCTGTCTGCCACATTCAACGTACGTCGGTAGGACCTGCTGATGTCGAGAGCAATCAGCTTAACCTTTGCTGCTGCAGATCACAAAAGCGAGTTTTCAGATGTCCTCCTCGGTCGATGCTGTCTGTTGGGCTCAGCTTGGGACGACTTTGGTCTTCCGGGGCTGCTGTGTCACCACCTGACGGGAATCTACGCGCGTGCAAGAAATAAGGCCGCAGGCCCGGCAGGCCACCTGCCACTCGTCGGGCCGCAGCTGCTTGCCATTCGGGGTGCGGATCAGGAGTCCGAGAACCTATCCAGACCAAGGATACGCGCCCTAGCTGCTGCGTCCCACTCGCCTCCAGGTCATCGTCAAAGTCCCCTTTCGTTGCCTCATCTGCACACGCGGGTAGACTCCAATGCAAACATGGCAAACACAGCTGGAGCTTTCTGCATCCCGTTGTTGTCTGCAATACCCGGACCCCACCCCTTTCCCCAACCCCAGGCCGTGCCACAACACAACTTGGCGGCCCACGATGGGTAACAGGAAAGGGTGAAGATCACCACCGATCTGGCAACAGGTGCGGCTTGTCTGAAAGCCGTTCTTGAGAAACCCTTCAGCAACTCGGGCTTTGCCGTCAGAGTGCATCACATATGAGAAAGGATTACAACATTTACTTTCCAACCACATCCGTCAACCTCAACCACGCCAGGGCATTACGGCTCCGCCTCCCTCCAGTCATTTTCTTCACCAAGGATCGTGTAGCCACTCGCCTGGTTGTACAAGTGGCATCAAGCGAGCGAGGGAGCGAGAGATAGATAGAGAGCGACAGAGACAGAGAGAGGGACAGAGAGGGCAGAGGCAGACAAACCGGGCACCTCACCTGCAAAACTTGGAGAAATGTCTCCAGCTTCTGAGGAGGCTTGACCTGAGCCATTCCGCTTCGCGGGCTTTCCCCGCGAAGCAAGTCTCTTATGTGCCAAGATGCTTCAAGCACATCTTTCAGAAGTGACTGCAAAGCCTTCACCTGCAGCTAGCATCGTCTAATGACGCTGACACAGAGCCACAGGAGGGAAAGCATGCCAAAAAGGCAAGAAGACAGGCAGACCACTGAATGGTCGCAATTGCTTGTACTCTGTGGTATTTCGTAGTAGTAGTAGTAGTAGTAGTAGTAGTAGTAGTAGTAGTAGTAGTAGTAGTAGTAGTAGTAGTAGTACAGTACATTGTAGTATGCGGTAGTATGTGGCCGTGCTTGGTCGTGCATCATAGTAGCTTTACGTGGCAGTGCGTACCGCAGCAGGTGATAGTTTGGGGTAGTACATGGTCGTATTTACACTTGATATAGTACTCACGTAGCAGCGGCACATGGTAGCACTTGGCAGTATGCAATACTATAGTACAACGTAGTAAGTGCCAGTACATGCTAGTACATGGTTGTACGTGGAAGTGCGTGGTTGTAGTGTGTAGTACTTGGTAGTACCCGGGAAAGCACTAGAAAAGTGTGTAGTTCGGCCGGTAGTTGTCAAAGGAAACAACCATCCAATTATCCGACAGGTCATGGAGGCAGTACAGACCCATGGACAGACAGACACAACGGCAGACCCTGGAAGATCAATGGACAGGCAGCTAAGCAGAAAGGAAAGCTGGTCGGTACATGTGACGGATAGGTAAGTGGACAGACACTGGAAGATCGATAAAACTGGGTAGTTACAAGACAAATGATATATAGACACATCACGACCTGAGTCCAGCAGGGTACCGAACCAGAAGCGCTTCTTGGAGGGATGGCACCCTTTGATGTCTACTTTCCTTGCTCCCTCTTGACAATGCACAGGCGCTTTGTCGGGTCCCTTGCAGCAATCACCCCGGCCTTGCCCGGAGAGACCTGTCGAGTCCATCATCTCATTCATGTATACGGGGTCGCAGACAAAGACAAGGCAAAGTGGCTGTTGCTAAACGTCTGACCTTCACAGTCTGATCGAATGCTACCGGATCTGCTGCGTGAATCATCCATTCTGCAGCATCGAACCCAACAGAGCTTCCGGCAAGCCGAACGTCTAAAATCTAAAGTAATTAGCAGGCACTCTTCGGCGCTTAACTCGGCCATGGACACTGGTCAACCAGGGCACATTGAGCAACAATGAACGGCTTTTCCAACATGGCTGTATTGCCGCGAAACTGAATGGAGCCTCAAAAGCCGTCTCCACCTCCACAGCTGCGGCCTTCACGCAGGGAGCAGTCTTGCCGTGGGCTATGCACTGCGCCATCCGCTTCACCACATCACCAAGCTCGCCTGCAGAGTGCATCCTGAGCTTCCACCCAGTCGTCCCTCACAAGAAATTTCCACTCCGCCATCGCCAAGGCTGCCGCGCGAACGGCGCTCCACCAGACGGCTCCTGGCCCGGAGGCCACGGCAGGCCAAAACCTTTCACGGTTTCAGTGCCGCAGCGCGCATCAGATGTCCCAGAGCAAGCCCAGTCCCAGTGCGCAAAGCGAGGCCAGGCCCCGGCCGGCAGAGCGAGCACTGGGGCAGGGAGCCAGGAATGGCCTGCACGCACGAAAACACACTGTTGCTGGTAACAGCTTCTTCCTGTCTCCCGATATCTGTCACGTATTCTGTCTTGTCATGAATGCTCGTTTTGTTTTTGGCTTTTTTGCCTTCATTCGCAAAAGAAACAACACACGGCTTGCCACAAGGCCTGCTGAGGTTGTTGCTCTCATCCTTGCGGCTCCGCTTGGTATCGAAGGCATGGAAGGTGCTGAAGGGGCCTCGGATGCATGTCGCACAGACCTGGAGCACATCAACGGATTGAAAGAGGCGGATTCTTTCCCAAAGCTTTGCCCGCATGCGGATTCCGATCTTTGCAATTGCACATACCCATGAGCTGCATCCGAAGATACTGCAGGTGCAGCGGCCATGAACTCCATGCCCTGCGCGAGTAAGATCCAACGAACCAACGAACTAAATTGAAACTAAGCCTTTTCTCATACACTTATTTCTAATAAGCACTTCAAGTACGACAGCCGTCCAACAAACTATGTACACCGTTTCTGTTAGCTTTTGAATATTGCAAAACTCCACGGCGTGGCACTGCCCACCTCCATGGGCTTGGCACCAGCGCGGATTGATCTTGTGACGAAGGTGCTATGACAAACTGCCGTCGACGTGCTTTGCTACGGCGAATGCAATATTTCTGAACAACAGACCTCCTCAAATGTCCACAATGCATCGCAATCACACTGATGTCCCAAATTCGGATACTGACTGCTAGAAGCCCCAACCCTGCCAGCTCCAAGAGTGCAAACGATTACTTTTTCGTGTCACTTTGAACCGTAGCAGCAGAGTCAGTATGATTGCAGGTCGAGACAGATTTCCTTGAGGCAAATTTCTTGGGAGGAGCTCAAGCACTCTCAGCCACAAGAGCATGGTTTCACACGTTTTCCCGACCACGAGCCACCGAAACCGCTTAAGGTTTAGAGTTTAGAGATGGTGATTCAAGAGGAAAGTGATGGTTTCATAACCAGCCCGGTCGGACAGGCAATCACGCTGAAGTCTGGAATCCAGCAAAGACTGTGCTGCTGACGATGAACAACGGCCAACGCAACTTGAGAGGTTCAGGGTAATTATAACCCAAGTGTAACCGTAACTATATCTCAGTTATAAAGCCCCCGAAGTCCCCCAAGCGAGTTATTTGAGTTATCCTCCCGGCAACTAGCACCTGGGGCTGGAGGCTGACGAGGGGTTCAGCACTGAAGAATTAATGTAGGGCAGGTCTCTTCACAGACCTACACTTTGCGATTTCAATCCAGCAACAGGCTGAGTGTTGCGCACGCTATCTGGGCACTGCGCTTAAGGACTGTCCAAGATGGTCCCTGTCACAGCGCAAGCTCCGAGGAGAATGCCAAGTTGGCCCGCACGTTTCCAAGCCGTCAAGCGATAATGATGCTGGGGATCTTCCCGGGGGCTACAACAGTACACCCCAGTGTCCGTCGACAGCCTGCCGGTTCTCGCACGTCGTTAAGTGATATTATATATACATATATATATATATATATATATGATCCCGGTTCTCGGTTCACCGAGCCCCCCCTCCCCCCCCAATGGTATCCCCCCCCGCTCTGCAAGCCGAATCTGTGTGTGACTTCCAAGCTTTTTCCACACGAGGGCTCACACGCCAAGCAGCCACGCAGGAAACCCAAACCACAGGGTGGGGTATCCCGAACCACACCACACCACAGGGAGGGAGGAGGAACCATTGGGGGGGGGGGGGGGGGGGGGGGGGGGGCCGGCCGAACCGGGATTATATATAGCATCCGCCGTGTTTTGCGGTGGTCCTCGGTGTTCCGCCGAAGGCCCACTCGAGGCCATCCACCAGCGCACATGCAAGACCGGCAGGACGTGCCAAACCAAGTCGCACAGATCGTGCCTCCAGGCCCGCATGGAACACGCAAGGTTGGCATTTGGGTGCCAGGACCTCATAGGCATGCGATTTGACGAGACGGCAGTACCAGACACTGGTTGGCCTGGTTGAGGACGCGGACTACATTCTCCTAAAGTTGCAACTAACTAGACACAAGCGCTGGGGCCTGACCGACATCATAGATGTTCAGAAAGACTAGCCGACGAAGCGGCACATCCTCCTCTGCATTAGCCCGACGTTCGCACAAATTGGTCCAGCGACTTGTGGCCTGCTCCATGCTCCCTGCACATGGAGCCCAAGTCTGCCCCTCCTGGCGACACTCCGGGGTGACATCACGTCTGCTCTTTGCAACTGCTGCTTACAATGAACCTCACTGACTTTGCCCTGCATTGCTCAGGACTTGCACGGCACCTCGCCAACTCTTGGCAGCAGATTGTAGAATCGAACATCCTGCTGCAGGCACACAAAGCCCAAATTCACATGCTATGCCCAAGTAGCGCATCCTCAACTCTGATGGTCATCTCCCGGTTTTGCGTCGGACTGAAGTGAACCTATAAGCATCCACGGGCCGGAACTGCAGCCAGCTAATTGAAACGTGGACATTATCGGGCATTCAACCACCAAATCTGCCCTGGGCAAATCAGAACCACAGGGCTGAGGGAAATGGGCAAATGCTGGGCCAAATCTAACGTGGACCCTGAAGCCGTTGCAGAAGATGACCAGAACCTGGCATTCGCCTGTCAGTTGGCCACTTGGCTCTTAAATCCTGGACGCAGCATCTTAAGCCCAAGCTGGGATGCTGTCCGGCCACAAGCCTGGAGGCACCTCCTGGCGGAGAGACACAAAGAAACCATTAAGTTTGCCATGTTGTGGGCGGTCTTGAGAGTTTCATGTTTTGGACCGGTGTTTGTCGGTGTTTGCCCTTCCGCGGCTGAATCCGAGAAGAGACGATGGTTGACGCCATTTACTGAATTTATTGTGTCCGTGCCGTGCGAATAACGCGCGGATCTGCTGGTGGCGGCGCTTGCCTGCACAGGTGAGTGGCCGCAGCTCCCGCCTCTGCGAGATGTTTGCCTGCGCAAGTGAGCGTTTGCCTGGACCTGCAACGGGCTTGCCCTAAACCTAAACCCTGACTTCAAAACCCTAAACCCTAAATTCAAAACCCCAAACCTAAACTCTAAAGCTAAACCCTAAATTCAAAACCCGAAACCTAAACCCTGAACCCAAAAACCCCAAACCCAAAACCCAAACCATAAACCCAAAACCTCAAACCCAAAAGCCTAACCCCAAATATCGGTGTTACGTTTTGGTCTAAAAACATCTGCGGGTTGCCAGAGCTCAGAAGTCGGGCTGCTGCACAAAACTCTACAAGGGTCTTTTCATTTTGGGCACATACTTTGATTTCGGCTCAACAGCACAGCAAATGCACAGATTGCTTTGCTACGTCACGTAGGAGTTCGGTGACGCACTAGCTAAAAAAAAAGTTTCTTGTTGCGAAAACTTCGTGGTGCAAAACAAAGCGTGTTTGCAAGTTCGTTGGCAATCTTCCGCATGCGACATGCCAGCGCTCCGGCAACAAGGTGGGACAAAGGTCAGGCACTCACGTCTTGGCATTCCGCAGCTTCTGCTTGCACCGTGCAAACATCTGACTTCTGATTGCATCAAAAAAAACATCTGACTGCTTTCCGAGTTGATCGCTGCAAAGCGCCATCCAAGTGCTTACGAAAACGTGAAAACAAGTTCGTTGGCAAACTTCCGCGCAACCTGCCAAGTTCCATGCAAATGCATCTCCTGGCGGCTGCTGAGCGGGTAATCACTCTCCGCCGTAACCTTTGACGGATGGAAGAAAGTTGATGCCCGATTTAGTTTGCGCTGCGGGATGATTTCGAACGCTGTGTCATTGCACTGGGTCAATGTCGTTGAATGTGATGCTTTGCAGTGATATCAACTTGGAAAGAAGTCAGATGTTTCATTTTGATGCAATTAGAAGTCACATCCTCAAACGGAGTGGCATTTTTTTGAGAAACTTCTCGCTGGTTGGACGCCTGCCGACTGCTGCAGCACCAAAACTTTTTAGAGCTCTGGCCTGTTGAGTGCTACAGTGAGAAAGTTCTGTTTGGCAAGGTTCACCTGTTTCCGAGCGTTCCACTTGTTATTTTGAGTTTTGAAGGAACACCGGCAAAATGCAGAACAGCTGGCAAGGTTTATCTGTTGCACGCACCGGCCAGCTGTGTACGCAGATGTGGCATCTGCTCGACGAGAAAAGGGCATAACTGGGCCCCAGAAATGGCTCCCAAATCTGAGCTCTAATTTGGGGCCCCGAATTGCGTGAGCTTGTATGTCCAACGAAGAAAGCCAAAATCTGGGGCCCGTTTCGGTGACCGGACTAGAGCTGCTTTTTGAAACCCGCTTCAGCTGGAAAACTGCACGGAAAAACAAAATTCCTTCCGCGTGCTATTTAGATTTAGATCAACGTCCAAGAAAGCCAGCATGCTGTGAAAGGTGAGATACTTTTGGAAAATTTGCCAAACTTGCCATCGGCTGGCGTTTCAAAACAAGTGCTTCTGTTCTTGTTCGTTCAAGATAATTCCCGCACTGTGTGAGAAAGTTCTGTTTGCAAGGTTCACCTGTTACCGAGCGTTCCACTTGTTATTTTGAGTTTTGAAGGAACACCGGCAAAATGCAAAACAGCTGGCAAGGTTTATATACTGTTGCACGCACCGGCCAGCTGCGTACGGCTCGACGAGAAAAAGGGCATAACTGGGCCCCAGAAATAGCTCCCAAATCTGAGCTCTAATTTGGGGCCCCGAATTGCGTGAGCTCGAAGAAAGCCAAAATCTGGGGCCCGTTTCGGTGACCGGACTTGCTTTTTGAAACCCGCTTCAGCTGGAAAACTGAGGATGGGCCCCATGTTTGCGTAAACCTCTAAAGGGGTAGCTCTAACAGGTACCTACAGCAATGGCTGCATGCTCATACATATACATTCCGCTGCCCATTGGCTCACAGTGGTTTTACCATATTGAGACAAGACAAGCTCTCCTTGCGTAGCAAGACAAAACAACTACTGTCCGTGTGCAGGGCGCTGCCCTTTGATCCTTAGGGAATAAACTGGTCATACACCTCCTAACAAGGAGCATTTCCTTGTGGGTGTATCGGCTCAGTTTTCTGGTAGCGGAGCCCGGAAAGGGCCGCCCGCCTCCCAAAGTCCGCTACAGCGGTCGGCCTCGCCGAACGCTTAACCAAGCGGATAAGAGGCAGCACAATGTCGAGCTCGCATAGCGAAGCCGACGACAGTTCCCAATCCTCCGGGGGATATGAGAACGAAGAGACCTCCCAAGGTCCAGCCACTTATGTCGCACAGTCATATGCAACATCTGACCGCATGCTTGCATCATTAGGCATAACGCCCAAGATCGCGCCTGCCTATGATGGCACCACCTCGTGGTTTGAGTATGAACAGTTGATTGACGACTGGTGCGACATAACAACGCTGGATGACACCAAAAGAGGTCCGTCTCTCAAGACGAGGCTCTCCGGATTGGCCGCAGTACAAAAGGAATCACTGAACCGAGAAAGGCTTGCAGCCCCAGATGGAGTAGATTACTTCAAGAAGAAGATGCGTCCATTTTTCGTGAAAGGAGAACAGTACGTTTTCCTGTGGCGTTTCCTCGGCCTATTCAAGGCATGGAAGGGCAACCAAGACTTTGTGACTTGGATTGCCAAGTTTGAGATCGTGCTACAGCGCGTGAAAAACTCATGGATGGATCTCTTACCAGAGATAGCTCTGGAGGATGCCCATCCAGATTTCATGCAAGCTGTGCAGGCAGACCAAACCTTCTTGCGCATGCAGGATGCAGCCGAGAGAGACACATATGCCGCACGCTATTTCGAAACATGGAACAAGGAACGCCTTGACAATCATCGAAGAGCGTTTCCTCTGAACGATAATCTCCTAGCTCTCCTCTTCCTAGTGCAGTCCGACCTAAATGAGATGCAACGTGAGAGGTTGGTAACAGCATTGACCAACCAAGGTCACCGAATTGAGACCTACACGTACCCTGTGGTACGGCAGACCATGTTCGATCAGTTCTCAACGACCAGAACTGGTCTGCAGGATCCCAACATTCGGCACTCTTCTCACAAGAAGGACCGCCATGGAAGGAGAGACCAACGCCGTAAACGCGGAGGTCGAAACTTCCTCATCCTCGATCAGGGTGAATACGATGGAGTCGATGGATTCTGGCTCCAAGACGAAGACACCCTTGAGGAAGGCTTTCTTGCCGCCGAGGATGAAGAAGCTGTCTTCTGGACAGTTGATGACCATGAGGCCTTCGTTGCAAGGAGATTCAAAAAGGGAAGAAGACCAAGAATGCGTCCCGGATCACCGGGAAGAGCAAAGGGTGGCAAGCGAAAAGGACGTGGCCGTTTTAGGTCATACCGCGGAAAAGGGAGAGCCAACCAGGCAGAACATGATCCAACTGATTCCAGCTATTTCGGTAAAGGTAAAGGAAAGGAAAAAGGAAAAGGTGGAAAAGGCAAAGGAAAAGGAAAGGACAAAGGAGATAAAGGAAGCTCCTTCAAAGGCGCAAAGGCAAAAGGCAAAGGTAAGGATACAGCTAAGTCTGCCTCCTTACAAGGAGACCAAACTGGATCTCCACAGGCCTATGAGAGTTCCACCGCACCGAGCTGGGATTCATGGTATGAGGACAGTTATTATACTGACTCCAGTTGGAATTATGCCGCTTATGACGATCAAACGTCTTATACATACTATGCATCACAAGCCTCAAGAAGAAAAACACGGAGAAAGAAGAGAAGAAATCAAGCAGGATCATCAGGTAGAGGCACAGATCCGAGCGCGCACCAAGAACCCGTGTTCAACTCATCAGTGAGTTACGTGCCCCAGGTCTTTGAACCATCCGAGGGGCAAGGTGTTGAAACTGCAACAGCGGTGTTTCCGTTGCAGCACACCGTCCTATCTGCTCTCACAGAGCGGATCAATCTTGATAAGAACCCTACCTTTGTCATACTTGACTCAGGTTGTACTAGGGCTATGGGTTCCCGCTATGCGGTGAACAGGCTTATCAAAGCCGTGAAGCAACGTGCCCCAGGCATGATTGATTTCACTTTCTCACCTTCGAACACGAAGTTCTCTTTCGCAGATAGTGAAACAGCTCTTATCAAGGAGCGTGTAACTCTATGGTTCAACACAACTCCAAGAAGAGATACAACCATCGAGGTTCTGGATAAGGGGAGAGTTCCCATTTTGTTCTCCATCGAACAGATGAGGAATCTAAGAATGACCCTCGAGTGTAGTCCCACAGCCGACCTAGCAACGTGTGAAGCTTTCGGTTTGTACAAAACCCCCCTTCCGATTAGTACCAATAACCATTTGGTATTGGACCTTCTAGGCTTCACTTCCACCAGGAAGTATCTACCTAAGTCAGGTACGTCGTTCAGTGCGACGGAGACTGCTCTAGGAGCTAAGAAGCCAAAGGAAGAAAGAAGATCTTATACTAAGATCCCGGAAGGTCGCTGTCCAGCTTGCGCAGGACAGAAAAAGCCTCATACGTTCCTCAAAGGTTGTGACAAGGCACCTGAAGGAGCAGCTGATCCACCACCGAAGGGCATTCCAGGTAAGAAGAAGCCTCTTCCATCTGATCCGGCAGAATCATCTGCCAAGAAACCTGATCCACCAGAACCATCTGGTGATGCTCCTGAGCCTTCCGAACCATCGGAACCATCATCAGGCTCTAGAGACAAACCTGCAGAATCATCTGCACCGCACGAACCTCCAGAAGAAGAAAGACTTGAGGTTCCACCTGCGAAGACAAAGACTCCAAAGGGTCTTAAAAACCTTCTGAAGAAAACCCGCAAATATGCGGTCAAACCTCCTGTTGAGGAGAAGTCTATGGTCCCAGGAGCTGATGACGGGACGGAGGTAAAGCCGCTTGAGTCAAGAAGAATACCCGGCTCCTGGTACAGACTCACCTACAGGTGAAGAGATTGTCGCAGAACCATCGCCATCTCTTCCCATTGCTCTTCGCAGGATTCATGAGAAGCTTAAGGACCCTGTAGAACTCTATAAGCTTCACCTTAAGCACCGTCATATGAGTACGGATCAGTTCAAGCGACGCACGAAAGCCTTACAGATCCCAAAGGAGATATATGAGCTATATGACCAACTGGTCAAAAAGTGTTCAGCCTGTCAGGAACACGTGAGAGCTCCTTCAAGAGCGAAGATTTCCGGTTTAAGATCAGAGACTTTCGGTGATCTCACCTTCGTAGATCACGGTGAGCTTCCAATTCCCGGCAAGAATAGTCGCTTAATATTTCTTATTCTCTATGACGGAGCAACAAACCTGTTGACTTCCGAAGTAGTCCAGGATAAAGAAGAGCATACTACAATGTCGATTATGAATGACTACTTTGAGAAATTTCAGATCAACCCAAAGGTTGTAGTTGGAGATCAAGCATTCATGACTCCAAAAATGGAGGCTTATTACAATCGGCAGAATATCAAGCCTGTAGCAACAGGACCTGGAACACCATGGCCCAACAGGGCCGAAGCTGCTGTAAGATTGCTGAAGCATCAGATTAAGATCATACTTCAGATCCTGAAGGATGGTGACCCGCAGTATAACGGAATCACCATGAAGTATGGCAACCTCGTTCGACAAGCATGTTTGGCAAGAAACTCTTCGATTACCTATGGAGGAGTTACTCCTTTAGAAATGGCCTTTGGTAGGCGTCCTCGAGATGTTATAACACCAGAGAACGCTGATCCCAATCAGTTGACAGGTAATCCAACTGATACGGAAGTCACTGCGAGAGCCATTAAGGAGCTTGCCAACAGGGCTTACCAAGAGGCACGCCAATCTGATGATCTGCGCAGAGATCTTGCGGCCAGATTGTCAATGACCGAAGGACCTTTCTCTTTGGGAGATAAGGTTTTCTACTGGTCAGAGGATAAGTCTAAGATTGGATCAACTGGGTCCAAACATGGATCTTGGCTAAAAGGAAAGGTGATCTCCGAACTCGGAGGATCCATGGTAGGTGTGGATCTTGGAACACGCATCGTCCGCGTTAATATCTCAAAACTGAGGAAAAATTATGACATAACATCTGATGTGGAGATTCCTCTCGCGCCTGATGAGGAAACTCTGACGTCAGAAGGTTCTGACCACGCAAGTTGCATGGTCACCTTTGATGCTTCCCTGCAGTCGACAGACCTAACGGTTCCGCATCAAGAGTGTCACTGGCAGGTCACCAGCACTGGGAAGATTGACTTCCTAGAACTCTACGGTGGATCTCCCCGTATGAGTCACAAGGCTGCCCTGTCAGGTCTGCGAGTAGGTCAGCCAGTCGACTTGCGTAGTGGTCTAGATCTTGAGCAACCGCAAGGTCGCTCCAATCTTCTTAGGATCATCAAGGAACAAGAACCTACTATTATTGTTATGTCACCCGATCACTCTCAGTGGTCTAGCTGGTACTCACAGTGGAAGAAAGGCTCTGCCAAGAGACTTTCTGTTTTAAAATTCTGTGAATCGGTCGCAGACCACCAAATGAAGCTCGGACGTTACTTTGTTCTTGAGAACCCATACTACAGCAGGCTCTGGTCTTCACCAGAAGCAAAACGCCTGTTTTCCAACCGCAAGATCAGCTATGAGGTCTGTAACCTACAAGCCTATGGCATGAAAGATCCAAAAGGATACTATGAATCGAAATCCTCGATTTTCATGCACAACCTGCCACCGCAGGTTCTAATCCTCTCCAGAGGCATTCTGCCAAAACGAAATCTCCAACATCTCCACCAGGAGACGAAAAGGGTATTCAAGGCTACGGTCTTAAAACGAAACTCGCACAAGTGTATCCTTATGAATTCTGTGAGACCTTTGCCTCGTGTTTGGCAAGATTCCTGAAGAGAGATACATATGCATCTCATCTTTCTTTAGTCACAGACATACTAGGATACTCTGGAGATGAATGCCTCCAGGGACTTTCGGAACTTCTTGACCAAGAGTATTCACTTTTGACAGCAAATCCTCTCAAGGATTCCAAACTCCTGCAAGATCCGAAAATCAGATCACTTGTTGCTAGAGTAAATTCCTTATCGAGTAAAACTGAATTACCATTGCATCATTCCAAACCATCACCGTCCCTTGATGCCTTGGTGTCAGACATTACTCGCCTTAGATCAAGACTCTTACCAGGGTCTGGTTTCGAACAGTGTACTCTATACAGAGGTACATTTGGAACAGTCAAAGCACTCACCAGTGTAACTGATGGCGTTCTTGTCTTCTGGAACAAGAAGAAGCCCAATTCGACTATGACGTGTTGCTTGCCGCACCAGGTTTCCTGGAATAAAGTACACCCATCAACCTTCTCGGGGGTGCTCTTCCAGATGACAGGCGGCAAGACTTCACCGTCCGTGCGAACACCGCCGGATGTTATCATGTCGGACGAAGAGGTTTCGCCGTCAGACCCGTCAGAACCCATGAGCACTAATCGCTCACGGATCACATCTGACGATGTCTCTATGCCGGAACCAGATCAGCCGATGCCTCCCGGCACGCCGCCGTCGCGTCCTCCTCCTCCCATACCTCCACCGCGACTACCGGCCGTTTCCTCCGATGAGCCCGTGGCTCCTGCTCGGGCTAAGCCTCGCGTGCATCCGCCTCCTCGCGTTCCGTCTCCTCGGCGTCTGGGGGGTGATGTGTCGCCAAGGTCTTCATCGGAAAGGAAAGTTTCGCCGCACAAACAGAAATCACCTTCACAGGTGCCGACACCAAAACCTAAACCGAAGGCACATCCACAGGGACCCATTCTTCCGTTACAACAAGATGAAGAAGATTCTGAAGAAGAACTGGTCCCGGACGACCCCGGACAACCGTCCGCTCCTCCTCACACCTCTGGTTCACCAGAACCGGAGAGCGATGCCGAGTCGAAGACACAAGGTATTACTCTGATGAGGAAGGTGACCTGGTCGTAGATGAGAAGGACTGGATCCTTCTCACAGAAGAACAGAAACTGTGCAGTAACACAGGTTCTTTCTCCATGCCTCGGTACATGCATGGCGGACCCGTAGACATCAGAGAGGTAACATCAAGAGTGAGGTCAGACCGAACACGGTATAAACCCACCAAAAGGTTCCGATCGGACATCCGTGAAGAGTATGATCTTCTCACGGAAGAGGACAAGGCCTTATCCCTAAGTTCCCCCAGGAACTCAGCAAATCTGACCCAGAAGGCACAACGGAAGGAGGCAACCGACAAAGAAAAGCGTGAGATGAAGAAACAGTTTGATGAAGCGAAAGCAGCAGAATATCAGAGCTGGCTAGACAATGATGTCTTTGAGCTCGTCGATAAACGGAAACTCGGAAACATCCGAAATTATGTCACTGGTCGATGGGTCCTGACTCTAAAAAGAGATAAGGACGGAAACTTCCTTAAGTGCAAGGCCCGATGGGTCCTAAGAGGTTTCCAGGATCGACAAAAGGACATACAGCAAACTGATAGTCCTGCTGCGAGTCTCCCAGGTTTCCGCTTAGCGATTCAACTAGCAGCTAACAAGCTGTGGAATCTGACACACATCGACCTAAAGACTGCTTTTCTGCAGGGTGAAGCCTATGATGAGTCGAGAGACATAATCTGTCAGATTCCTCCTGAAGCCGGTTATCCTCCCTACATTGCAGCGAGGATGAAGAAACCCGCTTATGGACTTAACGATGCACCTCGAAGATGGTGGAACATCGTTGATAAGGCACTCCTGTCTTATGGCCTGGTGCCAACCCGTGAGGATCGCTGTACATATGTTCTGTATGGTAAGAAGTCTGCAACAGCAGATGCTGAGCTCAAGAAGTCTCAGCCAAAGACCATGGAATCAGCGATTGACTATCTCCTAGATCCCATCGCAGGCAACAATGCCAAGGGTAGACAGGTACATGGAGTAGTCTGTTTGCATGTAGATGACCTGTGCATGGCCGGTGATGACACCTTTCGTAAGGCCGTGATTGAATCGATCAAAAAGGAGTTTGCAGTCGGTTCTGAAGACACGAACGATATTATGTTTGTAGGACAGAGATTAGTCTGGAAGGATGCTACAGCATCGGTACAAGCACATATCTCAGTAAATCAGAACCTAGCTGTTGAAGCTCTAGAGGAAATTGTTTTTGATAAGAAGCTCAACAATGAGCAACAATGCACACCACAGCAGCACACTGCTTACAGAAGTGTTTTAGGACAGATCAACTGGCTACAAAGCCAGACTCAAGCTCACATCTGTTATCGCTTCAGTCGGTGTGCGAGTAAGGCTGCCAAGCCTACTATCGGTGATATTCGAGAATTGAACAAGCTTGTTAGGATTTTGAAGTCTACTGAAGTAGAACTGAGTTTTTGGCCGCTGAAAGGAAATCTCAGAATCCTCGGTTACCCTGATGCTTCCTACAGGAACAATGATGACAAATCATCTCAGAGAGCACATGTTATTTTCCTTGCTGAAGATCGAAATCCAAAGCTAAAGGGAATGAAACAATCAGCAGCAGCTGCTTCTTCCAAGAAGAACGATTTCTCTGAATCCTCTATTAAGGAACCATCCTCGAGAGGTAGCCTGGTGGATTATGAGTCTCACAAGATTACGACAACCACAATGTCCACAACAGTGGCAGAGCTTAACGCACTGATGCGTTGCTTTGGTACTTGCCTGTTCCTCAAGGGACTTTGGGCAGATCTCTCATCAGAGACCGTACCCATACATATCAGAACAGATTCGAACAATCTTGTGACAACAGCAGGCACGACACACCTTCCAGAGCAGAAGGAAACTCACCACCTCATTCAGATGCTTCGTAAGGAATCCAACTCTGGATCTTTAGATGACCTAGCTCATGTAAGCTCGAAGTACTGCCTAGCTGATGCATTAACAAAGCACTCGGTGCAACCTGATGAGCTTATCAAGGCTCTGGAAACAGGGAATTTACCAGAAACAGACATTCATCCACCCTTCCGTGAACTTCTTCAACATAAAGCCTTCACTGTTCGGTGGATCATAGACAATCTCAAGAATGCCGCCACAGCGGTAGACTTCCTTGGAATTGATGTCTCAACAGAGATTTACCGATTATTTTACTGCCAAGGAATATGGTGGTAGTCTCGTTTGCTGGTAGCACAACCATGTGCTGGATTTTCTATTTAGACTGTTTTCCGTCTAAAAGAAAATTTGTGTCTGCGAGCTGCGTTTTCATTAAGATCGGACATGTTCATGAGAATTATATGTTCTGTATCATCCGCAGCCGCTTTCAGCCTCGAGCCTCACAGCAATCAGCCTTTCGGGCTAACAAAGCGTTCCTGATCCTGTTTGGTCATTGTGCCGTAATGAGCACACGATCAAACTTCCGTAGCCGTGATGGACACGCCCTACCCAGGGCAGTGCAGGAGTACCATGAGCGACATCCACACATGGATAGCTCGTACCCCGAGTCTCGTCGGGAAGCATCACGTCGAAACACCGAACACGGTGGACACCGAATTCACAAACGTGAGAAAAACCACGAGCCTCAATTCATCATCATGGGTCACCAACAGGTGTTCAATCCGCATCCAAGAGATCTTGCTCAATTGATCTCACGATATGGCCATGCGAGTGGAGCAAGGCTCACTCTAAACTCCAGCCATGGAGTCAGGCTCTACGAAGGAGTCCTTCAAGGACCATGGGACAACAGTCCCCTTGTATACTGGGATAACAACGTCGGTAATCACGCTCGTGATCCACGCCAGTTCTGTACGATGATTGCACATCACCTTCAGACAGGCCTCCCACCGGAGGTAGAACAATGTGTGAGCCTTGATGGATCCGGAGAATATGACTATTCCTCCTCAGTGCCAAAACTGGCAGATGTAACAGGTCTCTCACCAGAGATGTGCTTCCACATTCTTTCCAAGACCAACAGAGTCGGAAGGTTGTTGGCACACTCAACAAGACACCTTCAGAACCAGCGCCCAGATCTCTTTGCTGGCCAACACAATTATCTTCTGGACATGTTCAAGTTGGCCGATGCAGAGCTCGCACAGTATACACCACAAGAGATCGCGCTTGGTGTCCTCCTCAATACTAAGTCTAGGTTTGTGGTCACCTTGGTTTATAACAAAGATGGCAAGGCCGAAACCACAGATGCCGCCGTTAACATCCCACCGGATGCAAATGTGTTGACCATGAGCAAAATTTTCCTTTCGGCAGTGGGAGGACACGGTTCACGACGAACTCTACCAAGAGCTGAAGAACCAGATCCTGAAGAAGAGAGACCAAGGTCACACATGACCATCTCAGACTTCAGGGCAACGGGGAGCAATCCAGTGCAGTCCCGTGCACAGCGTCTCTCCACTAACGCGCCGAGGCCCGTCGGCATGGAGGATTTTGTTCGACAGAACAACCCTTGTTACATCATGCATGCCACGGACCTACAGGCATTATCCTCAATCCTGAGGCACGGTATGGTACCATCAAACCTCCTAGCGCAGGTGGTTACAGCACCAGATTTCCAAGCTCTTGTGAATGAAAACAGTCGTTCCAACAGGGACACTGTTCAGTTCTCAACGCTAAACCTGGCGAATCCCAATCCGACCATGTTGCGTGCCAATAAGGCACTGCTTCTGGTATTCGATGCAAATAACGTAGCTAACGAAGTCACAAACCTGTGGCAGTCGCAAGTAGGGATGTTTGCTACACCAGATGTAGTGCATGCCCGTACTCTTAGCGCCGTATTCGCACCCTCTGAAACACTCTGGGTATAATCGCAATACGATGAGCTCAAGAGCATCGGACCATGGTGGGCAGACCATTGCTCCGAACAGATGCCGTCAGCGACTTACGAGTCGAAGAAATGGTGCGCAAATTACGGCCGAGAAATCGAATCGGCACTTCGAAAAGTGGCAAGGCGAAATCTGACACCAGAGCCTCCCAAGGCTAGATCTTCTCACAAGAAGTCTTTTTCTCTGCCAAAGACAGAGGCTGACACAGCTCCAAACCTGGAGCAAACCGCTTCTGCAGGTGAGGTACCTCCGAAAACGGAGACTACTGCAAAGGAGATCCATCCGAGATCCAAGCTCGGCCGGCAGGCCGAGGCTGACAAGGATCCGGACAGTCTTATGGGACAGCTCTGGAACTCCGACGGCACCAGAAGCGCCACCGAAGTTCTTAAGATAACGACAGGTCACAACCTCCAGAACCTGTTCAGGATACTTCCGCCAACGTAGTTCCTCCCAAGGAAGAATCTTCTGGAACAGAGACGGAACCTGAGGAACCGGATCCTAACCAGGATCGTGACGAAGAATCAGACGATGAGTCGGCATCAAGCGAAAAGAGCTCAAAATCTTCGTCATCCTAAGAACTCCGAGTTGATGTTAATCCGTCTCACAAGACGAACTCTGCACCTGCAGCGTCGGAGGAGAAGAAAGAATCTCCCACGGAAGAGATCACAGAGAAACTTAAGGAGGTCAAACTTGACCAACCAAAGCCTGAAGCAGAATATGTTCAGAGCTCAGACGAAGAGCCACAGAAACCAAATTCTCCTAAAAAGGAGAAGGAAAAATTTCTAGTTCTCTTCGATCCTGAAACAGAAAGTTATTATCGAGTCAACAGAAGCAAGCTCAAGCTCGAATACGAGGAACCTGCTGATGAGGAAGATCTCGTAAGAGAACATGAGCGCATCAGCGCTCGACTTCGAGAAAATCGCAAGCACCGAATCTCGAAGTCATCGTCTAACCCGGCTATGCAAAAGGAAATGAAAGAGAGAATCTGGGTTAGTCGATGGAATCGAAAAATCCGAAGTCCACTCATGATCAAGGATTCTGAGGCTCCTGACGAAGAGGAGTGAGACAGACCCAGAGATTCGGCATCTTCCTCCTCTGCACCTCCTACCAAGGAGAGATTTGTAGGAGTACGCAGGACAGCCATGAGTCTTAACCAAAGGATACGGCTGATGACTCGACCAGATAATCCTCTCTGCGATCTTTGCAAACAGCCTACAGGCTATTTTTGCTATTCCTGTGGAACGATTGTATGCGCAGATTGTCGACTTACCCCACAGGGTAAACAACAGATGTGCGAGTGCATCTTGCCAATCGATTGCCTCGAGACCTCTAAAGTGTCAGCAGGAATGATCTCAGAACAGCGTCAGGTTTTATACGAGGCCATCCTCACACATGAGGACGTAGATTTGGCAGTCCAGAAAATCAACATGTATTGCGACCATGCAAGGAATTCGTTCATGAGAGCCCATCCAGGCGTTGATCCATGTAGCTTTGATGATATTAGGAATAATCCTCCTAATACTTACACCAGCTCCACAGAGGCTCCAACCCTGGAGGAATACAAGAGCATCAACAAGGGTCACATCAATATCACGGACTCCAGAACAAGCCACCCGGCGTCTTTTCTCTCTCTTACTGGCTACGAAGACAAACTGGTGCTCGACGCACATTACGAGATAGTTCGTAATAGGATGGCCGGTGTTAACGAAAAGCGAGAACACATAGAGGGCTCAAACCCAGACAGCGTATCACTAAGCCTAGTGGTATGCAACTGGGGAAATATGGATCGAGCGCCAGTGCCAGCAGGGAATCCCAAAAAGAAGCTCAAACCTGAGAAGGGATTCGATTATCACCCTCTTATTGACATGTGCTTCAACAATTCAGCTCATATTACCCTCGTACTCGAGGCAGGAGCACTTGCGTCAGAGTATTCAATCGCAACCATGCGAAAACACGAATACAGGGGGATGCTAATCCACTCTCCTCCCAAGGAGCCTGAGGCACCCTCAATGTACATTGGAGTCAAGGGGGACCCAACAACAGA